>OMNW01031128.1:11027-22618 GCA_900303245.1 Selene dorsalis | reverse complement strand
AGTTTAGTTTAGCCAGGATTGAGATGTAAAGCAGGGTGTATGGGTAGGGTGGCTAGGGCTTGGGCTTTGGAGAAAAAAAAGTGTGTAAAACAGCCCTGTGTGGGCGGACAGTGATGTATTCAGCCTGTCCATTGTGCGATGAATGAAACTGTTGCAAGTCGCCAAGAGTCTGGCGGATCCTCTGCGGGTCCTGCTCTTCAGTGGAGACACGGTTGCAGAGAGGGTGGAGTGACGGACGGTTCCTGTAAAGTTCCCCCCGTTCTCTTTACCAGGAACTCCTGCAGTGGAAACACGGCTATACTGATGACCTGTGCCCCGTGCAGGCCAAAATAAAGATAGCTGGAAACCACAAAGTGCTGAGTTGACATAGGAGGTGATGACGTTAACCACATAGCTCTCTGCCAACCAGTCCATGGGTCGGAGTCCCACAGTAAGCCTATAAACAATGACAAATCTGGAAGTAGCTCTTCAGAGTACATCACTGATCACACCAACTCAACAGGGTCCTTGTTTACAAGTAAATAGTTATTCAGTTATTACGCCTGCTAATGAGCACAGTTCTACCAATCCGAGGGAATGTTTAGCTGAGAGATAATTATCTGCTGATTTTTGTGTTTCTACAAACTATAATTATTGACTTGGTGTCAGCTGCACCTATTCCTAGAAGCTACAACGTATTTCCCTCCTCTAAATAAAAAAGGATGTTGAATACTGACTAGTGGGGCTCTATTAAAGATGATGACATATTTAAATACCAGCAAACTCCAAGTCAATTTGATACCATATCTCTCATTTTAGAGATTCAGTAGCCATGACTCCAGCTCCTGAACCATTACCTTAATGTTTGTAATTTGTCTTCACAATGTCTTTTAAATGCTACATTTTGATGTGTTTTGTGTTTTGAGTGTGAATCAGGTCCAAACACATGGATATTGCAGGTTTGTGTACTTGATGAACTTGATTACCAGTACTTCTTCCCTAATATAGGCTACTTGAAAGCTGCTGAGAATGCAAACTGACCAGCTGCTTTCTGCTCTTGTTTTTGATTAGTCAGTGCATGTGTACAGCTGTGATAAATCAGGCCTATGTATTTGATAATGGTCTCTACACATTAAGTTGAAGTACACACACTGACAAAAAAATATATATTTGAGTTAAGCAATCTGCATGTTCTTGCTCCATTGCCAATGAAACTGAGCCTGGGAAAATAGATGCTTGTTACAAGAAGTTAATCGAGACTTTTTTTTCAAGTCACCTTAAAAATGATTCATTTTATTGTCACAGCTGCTCCGTCTACTCAAGGTTAAAGCTTGAAATAATATGGGAACAGTGAGATGGAATGAAAGCAGAACAAGCCCACATGAAAAAAGGAAAATCAATTACATGAAATTGTCAACCAGTGGCAGACAATGGTCCGCGTGGAGATGCTGAATAATGTAAGGGCTTTTTTAACGGTGACAAACCAACTATCTTTGTCAGTGAGTAACCGAATTTGTATTTTGTTTTGCAATGGCCTCATAACCTCATATCAGAACAAAAAAAAGTTGTTAGTAAAGATACCTGTACTTCAGTTATAACAGGACAGATCCTTGGGGAGTTAAAAGAAGAGAATATGTCACACTCATATATTTTGCCATTTTATCTTATTTTTTGACTTGAAATCATATTTATGCGCTCAGTTATGTTGAAATTCTGTGTCTTAGGATGCCATCAACTCATAGTATGACACGAGTAGTTGGAAGTCATTATGGGAACACGGGTGCTAGTTGGGGACAATTTGTTGTGAATGTTGTGAAACGGAGTAAGGTCTGGAAAGTCAACTCCTCAGCTCTGTGAGTCTCTTAAGGTGGCAAAATAATCATTTGTCAGTAGTATTGATCAGGAACTCCATTAGGTCCCTGAATATATATTCTGATAATATTATCAGATCTAAAGTACATCAGAGAAATATTTTTATTGCCCTCATGTATAGAAGCCCCAAAGTATCTCAGAAGTCTTAAGGTAATTGGTTCTGCACACAAAGCCGGCATTGGTGCGTAATTGAATATGAAATAACTTAATTGAGGCATGGCATAATCAGTGTTTACAGTTCATTTTGACAAGAGTGATGAACATGCACGGGGGTACTTCCTGTTGAAAGCCACTGAAGAATGGAATTATCTGATCAGATTTGCTTAAGTGAACATCCTTCCTCTGTCTTCCCCAAACAATGTCATTTCATTTTTACTGCACCTCCTGCTCTCTCACTTGGCAGCCCATTTCCTGGCTGCATGCTCTTCTGTTTCCTGTTCCTTGAGTCAGAACGAACAGTGGTGTGTTTCTGTTGGACTGACTGCAGACAGATCTGAAAGGAAGCTACAGGCCACCGGTCCTGGGAAGTTGAACAAGTAAAATCAAATCACAGCTGAGCTAGTTTTAGAAAATCACATGCTCTCGTGCACATAGTTAACTCTCTGTCAATCCTGCACAGTTTACCAGTTTGTTTTAAAGTTTGTATGTCAGACGGCTTCAGGTTTTCTAAAACCTCAGCACGTATCATTTACATGTGAATATTAATCATATGCACTATAGGTTATGAACTGTAAAAAAACTGCAATCGTCTGATTCAATCAGCCAACACTGGAATTTGGACACTGAAATGTTTCACACCAAATATAATTGTTATTGCTGCTGAATCATGTTTACTGAGCCCTTTGCACCTCCTGTGGTTTTAGAGTTAAATGTGCAATTTCAATCTTATAGCTAATATATCACAATCCATTTTTTATGTTCAACTTGATCAATTCATTAAAAAAAAAAAACTCATTTTGTTGACCTTGTTCAAAGTTCCCTAAATATCTAAAGTCAAAAATGTCCGCTGACTTGAACGAAGCAGTTTGAGTGCCAGTCGATTGTGTGAGTCGTGGACAGAGTGTTGCTGCACCGCTCCAGATGGGCAGGGTTGTATCTGCTGTTAGTGGGCTCGGAGGCATGAGGCCTGCGTGGAGCGTAAACAGATGCTGCTCTTTAAACGAGACTTCTGACATTAACAGCGGTTAGTGCACTCCTGTGAGGCCTCCCTTTACAGCTGTTCTGAGGCCATTTCATCTTTTAATTGGGATGGGAGAGATCATAGATTACATTAGTCGAGCAGGAGACACTGCGGGCCAATGGACTCCCACAATGGGAACCCTGCCTTTTTTCTTGTCCTTTGGGTTGCTAGCTTGAATGTAGCCTCCTGCTTAATCAGCCGTCCATATGGAGCATTGGCCCTCATAGACCAAAAGAACTATTAGTGTACAAGACACAACTGTTTGAAAAGGTTTAGCGGCAAGAGCTTGTCCATATGTGTGTGTTGGCACAAGGAGAATATGTTTCTTTTAAAAACTGGAATCAGCTCTCTTTTCTGTCCATATTTATGTTACAAAATGTGGCCCTAAAGAGAAAATACACAAATACTTATCATTTTTCTCAAAGCGAGTATGCTGCCTGTCTAGACTGGGTGGATGTAACCAATACCTGCTGTCTGGCCAGAAGTGACGCATTATATATTTTCAGGTATTTATGTATGAGTTAAATATGCCCAAGAGACACCACTGGAGATTACATATCTGCAACCAGAGTGCTAGAAAAGATTGACACACGGCTGTTAACTCGATTCAAACTTGATTAGGCCAAATTGAAGAATGAATGTTCCCTCTCTTTGAGCAACTGGGGAGAGGAAAGGCAAAGAGAAGTATTGACAGGGTATCGGTGCTCCCCGAGCAGCCCACAGAGCTTGAAGAGTATATTGTTATAGCTCAGAGGCTTTGTGGAGGCGTGTCAGTCCTCGTTCTTAGAGACTGTACAGTACACTTTGTTACACTCTTAGTTGAAAAAAAAAAAACATAAACCAAAGTCATGTCAGGATATCAAATCCCATCAGTCCAGTATTTCTTACCCAGTTCTCTTTGACCTGGTGCCAGAGAGAAGTGCACACTTGTTTGCCCCACTAAGCAGACATGCCAACACAACAGGGAACACTGACCAGTGAACAGAGGACAATGAATTTGGGCCGATCCATTTCATTTAAGCACAGGGTGCTTGGCGAGGTTAATCTGCACTACTGGCACTGCTATTGAGTTTCCACCTCCCCTGTCTGTTTTCTGGTTCTACTTGAGTTAGTGCTCTGTGTCTGACACAGCTAACCACAAAAAATAATTTGGTGCAGTCCTAATGGTTTGTGTGTATCACACTATCACACAGCATCTATTGCATTACTATGTGCAGCTTGGTGGACCTGCATTGTGTTCTAGCTAGCAGCTACCACAGGATCCTGCTTCATCCTGCATCAGATCTCATTAAAGATGGAAGTGAAGATTAAACCACATCCTCTTTTGCACACTGCAGCACTGGGCAGGAGGCGTCCACTTTCCCTCTATCACTCATAAATAAGATTGTACAGTCTGTTTCTGCACTGGCAAAAATAATGCTTATTTGCTTTACCAGTGAAAGGCTTACATCATCAAACAAGCTGACGATGGTCTGGTCACCATTATCAGGACTTTACTGTGGAAACCTAGGAATACAGGAGATTTTTTTTCACGGAAGACGGAGTGAGTCATAGTGGGATAATAAGCTTTAGACGGGAATTATATGAATAAAGCTTTTCGAGAGGTATCGTGCATATTGCACCGCCTCTCTAAATCACACTGTCCTGAGCCTTAATAAGATGTTTTGCTGTCTGTTGCCTTATGTTTACATGAATGGGTCTTTTTTTAGTCAAAAATGAATGAATGGTAACCAGGCCTGCCTTGCTGATTTGTAAAGTGACTTTGCTTTAAGACACAGACTTCTACAAGTTTGTCAGGCAGTGTTCCTCTGAGTGGGTCTGAAGCCATGTTTTTTGCGTCTCTGTGCAGCAGAAGAAGAGATAAGCCAATTAACTACTTTGGGTAGAAACTGTGGTCCAGCTTCATAAATGATGGATGCTGCGAGAGCTAGCACTGGTCCTTAACTGGTGGCTCCTCAGTAATTAGAACTTCCATTAATGATCACAAAGTCCTTCTTCTTTGAAGTGGTGCCTTAATCTAGACAGTGTCACATTCTTTCAGCATATTCGGGGAGTAAGCTCAAAGACGCTAATCTGATGCCAAATCTGAATTTAGCAGTGTGACACTTATTATGCTGTGGAGGGATGCCTCAATCTTGGCATTTAATTAAAAAGACTGAACGAATCGGGCTCTGCTTTCAATAATCTTGTCAGGTTTCGTTAATATTTTGTGGTTTCTGTTTGTACCCACATTTTGCACGTACAATGTGGTATCCATGCACGGTAATTGCATTTTTGGCTTAATCATCTGCTTCACTTTTTTTCTGTTAACTGGTGACAAATAAAAACTCTCTGGTCTACACCACCTTAGTCAAACTTACTCTACCTGTGCAGCTGCCGATTTCATTTAGGTCATTCATCCATCTCACCCTCCTAACTGAATTGCATTTTAATCATGTATGCTTTCAGCCATCTGTGCCTTCAGTTTTCTCTTTTCTCCACAATGCACTCACATTTACTATTTGGAGACAACGGACAGGAGCGCTTTTGCTCACTGACTGGAGTGCATCATGTTTGAGGTAACCTTGGAATACAGATAAATCTCTGCCTCTAATAGAGGTCACACAGACATTTCCATCCTTCACGTTTCCGAAAAAGACTTTTTCAAACAAATGTTTCACAATTAGATTGTATTTGTCAAGCATGTGGCTAACTGACCTGTGAGATCTTTCAAGCAATTTGTCATGTTTGCCTCTTGCCCTCGGAGCTGGTAAACGTACCATAGGCAACCCAAGAAGCCCTATGTATTTGTGTGTCGGGACTTGGGACCTGTCCCTACTCATACTCCCTGATTGGTCGGTGACAGGAAAGACTAGCTGAGGTTAATTCTGGAAAAAGGATATATCACAGCATTGTGGCACCCAATGCATTTCAAATGATGTGTCCTTGGGATGCAAGGTTACTGCTGGGTCCTTCTCTCACTAGGAACAGCCTGTGTAACTATAGGTATTATTGAATGGGCCTGACAGGGAAAAGGTCTTGTTGACTTGTGCAGAGTGTGTGGTTACACAGAAGGTTTGTCTGCCCTCTTACATTATTGTTGGGAGGAATTTTCCAAAGCTCATTTCAGTGTAGTGATTCACCTCATTAAGACTTCCACTGCAATAGCTTTCATGTTGCCCTACAACTACTTTCAGAGCAGCATTCTCTGGGACTTTGGCTTGCTTTTGGCTTCTGTTGCTATATTAAATACTGGGAATGACTGGGTTGTGCAGCAGTTACTGGCAAAATCATAATCATATCCACAATCAAATCTGTTTCATGCCTTATTTTTGACTTCCTTCGAGCTGTCGTAAGGCTTTACCTGCCTGATTTGCCCCTCCCTTTTTGATTTTCCAATATATGTTGGGTCACTGTACAACATAATAACATGTTACAGTAGTCTTTTTCTGTAAGTTGTTCAGAAAAGTTATTTTCTGTAACACAGGAGAATTAATCCTCTGCTTCTATCAGTTTCTTTCCTTCCATTTTTGGCCTTCCGAATCTGAATTACAAACAAAACCTGCTCACCTCTTCCAGCTTTTATTTTATCACTTCTTGTTTGAATTTATGCAAAAATCTTTTATGGGCTGTCTGCTGCTGTCGTTTCATCCATGCCTTCTTGTTTTCAGGCCAAATTCAGGTTTTTTTTCCATCTATAGACTCTCAATGGCTCAAGACTTTTGTTAGCCTAGTGTGAGGATGATGCTGGCTTCAGATTGTTTTACACCAAGATCTACATCTTCAGGAAATGTCCAATCAAGACCATTAAAGTTAAGTGTTAATAGTAGATCATTCATGCTTGTGTCACGCTGCATATCTGGCACTTTCTCATCTATTACAGTAAGTGCTAAGAGAAGGAACTATAAAGAGTAGCGAGTTAAAGTAATGGTGAGAGGAGCCTCTCCCTGTGTTTTGTTCTTCTTTTAACATTGAGCTCTACAGTCAGTCTTGTAGTTGGTGTCTGTTTGTATGCTTTTCGTCACCATGTGTAAAAGCCACATAAGTTGGCTCTGCTGCCGTGACGGGCCTCTCACAATGCATCTAGTGAGTTAGTGTGATTTAGTGTTTGATTGGTGTTTTGAAGGTGACTAAGTGAAGCAGCTCTGTTCACTGCCCCACCTCCTATTGTAGAGCTTCTGACACAGGAACATTAAAGCTGACAGCCTCGTGTAAAACTGTACTTGTCTGGCTACAAGCCACAGAGAGTTTTGCTTCCCACCATTATCCATATTCTTTGCTTTTTCTTCAGTCACCTTTAACAGTACTTGTGAACTGCTGCGTCTGTGCTCTTTGAGAAGGACACATTAAAGTCCTTTAATGGACCTTCCTGACAAAACTACCATCATGTGTTTGTCACTTAAACTGGTGGAGAAACTAGAGACTTTCAAAGTTACAACACCAGTTACTTTGTCTTCTTTTTTATACCCTTTCACTTAAAATTTTAAAAGAACAAAGAACATGAGGTCATCATGGGTGTTAATTTATTGTACACACAAAAGTTAATGTGTTTCGTATTCATGAGAGCTCCCATAGGAGAAAACTAAATGTTGGCTTTAGCATGTATTGACGTGTTTTGGCTGGCTGCTACTCTGGCGTGTCTTCTTGTGCTGTGTGCGTCAACCTAACCTGGCCTAGCTCTATTCCAGCCACGTGATTGGTTCAGCACAGTGCAACTCTCATTATCATTGGCTATTTGTATCTATCAAAACATGGATGAATGAAACCTATCGACTTTTTATCGACCAATATATATCGTTATTGTTTTAGCCCAGCCTGTAAACATACTGAGCGCATCAACTTGTCTGTTGCGCAAGACTTCGACTTTGTATTACAGCTCCGTTTACAAACACGTCCACTTTCTTGAAGTAACCAAACCCCTTTGTGTATGTTTGAATAGCCAGCGGATGTTTTTTGTGAAAAAAAATTGTGGTTTTGTGGGATGTAAATGGCCTAAACAGCCTAAGGTCTGTCGGCTCCCATTATATGCTGCTGTGGTGATGCGGGGACAGACAGAACTGCTGCATAACAGGAGCAATTAAATAGAAAATCTTCAGATTCATTCTTTTAGACCTAAAATATTAGGAAACTACAGCCCCAGGTTGAATTTACCTGGAATTGTGGAATTGTCCTTTAAGTATCCCTAAGGCACACCTACCAGTTATTTAGTGTGATGTAATTAGTTATGTGACCTATTCTTCTCCTGTGTGGTGTGTGTGTGTGTAAGAAATGTACATTAGATGTTTAAGGAGTTTGGCAGATATGTTCAGTAGATGGTTTCCATTATTCAGGCTCATGTAAATAAAAGGAGGCTTCACATTTTATGATCATCATTAAATGATAGTAAAAGGATAACTTCAGACTGAGTGATGAAGCAAAGTCTCATCCGGCCTGGCAGGGTATTTTCAGACCAGTGAGAAGTACTGTAAACCTGATTTGACAAGACTGATGGATTGAATCACTTCAGTTGACATAAACTGAATGAGTCTTCAAGCAGAACATCAAGACATACAGAGGATGAATCCTGGAAGAAAGAATATTTAACTCTACTTTGCTCTTCATTTCACCAATTTGATGTTTTATTCAAGCTCGGATTTATTTGGTGACACTGCCAAAAGGAAAACACTCCGTCTGACTGTATAATTCTCATGGTGTCAGCACTGTGCTTTACCATTTCATAGGGTGTGGGTTTTTTTAATCTCCTCGAATAAGCAATTGAAACAGGTTGTCTTTTTGTGTTGTTGTAACAAAAGGCCGCAGATACCAGTGAGCAGGAGATTATCCGTGGGGATTTTGTGTGAATGTGTTTGTAGGAAAAAAAGAAGAAGAAAAAAAAACAGATGCTGTTTGATGATACACTGAAGTGAACATTGTGTGATCCATATGTGATACAAAAGAAAGAAGCTCAAAACACTCAACACAATATTACACCATTTTTGTTGCAGACCATGACATTTCTGTATCTAAGCTAATACAAATGTTGTTCAAAAAAAGGAATTATAAGGGGAATATATGAAAACTGTATATTGCTTCTAGTGTTGTTGTTAATACTATATATGCTGTAATATCTCACGGATATTGTGCAATAGAAAAAAACAGCAAAACAGAGTATTCGGTCCTGTCCTATTTCTTTTAATGATGCCAGGCAGGAAATCAATAATAACATCTTCAGCTTACATTCAAAAGTTGTTTGTAGAACTGCGCTTTTTTTTTGCCGTTGTTGAGCCCGACAATGTGGCCTGTAATTTGGGACAACTGTGACTTAGTGATGGCATAATGGAACATGTCTTTGAGGTGCAAAACTGTTTTATTTCCATTACAAAGTATGGGAAATAAATAACCGTCTCAGAGTAAATACCTCCCATTATGATCAAACCATTACAACTGTCTCTATTAATATTAATACAGGGATGATTATTTATAAGATCATCTCTCATCTAAGAAGGATTGGCCTATCTTTGTAAGAGCTTTCATCATGCACTTCAGTAGACCGGACTGACGTGTCTTCATTTAGACTCTGTTACACTTGATTTAGGAGCAGTTTCTACAAGTGCTGCGTACGTAGGCTCAAGAAATGTCTTATATTTTTGCCTTATATGCAGTCTGCTGTCAGTCATGCAGAAATCAGGCTCTCTCTGTTACATACCATGGGATTGTATTTGTCACTATGCATTACTGAATCAGTGGATCTCCACAAATTGCCTGGATTAACACTGGTATGTTCTACAGATAGAAATGTCCATACAAGCTCTAGAAGTACAACAATCTAAACCATTTTGATAAACTGTCTTCTTTAATTAACGCACAACCCCTTTTCCTCAGCATGCTCAATAAGCAGAAAAAGAGGTGCCTTCGTGAACACGTTTTCTCACCATGGTAACATGCATAATGTGGTGTTTATCCCTGGATGTATGATTGAGTAGCTCTAGTCTGGCTGCTGTTGCTACTGTAGGGGATGGGTGTGTGACATAAACGTAGTACTGCTGGAGCCAGGGCTCACTTCACCGACACCTCAACACTTAGACCACTGTGATCAAATAGACGCTGGTGGGAATGGATTCTCTTAAGTGCCGGTTAAGTGCATTTTGCTAAGGAAGTAAGCGAAGTTAAAATACATTTAGTGTTTAAAAAAGACAATGCACTTTTCTTTAATGCAATGTTCTGCACTTAAACATATGGACTCTAACCTTTAAAAGTCTGCAGATAACTTGACCTGACTATCAAGGGCAAGAACCTAATTTCCAGACTTCTATTTTTTGCGAAGAGAAAGCAGTGATATGTAAAAAGAAAGTTGATACAGAAACCACACTTCAGTTGCTGAGGATCTCCAATTTAATGCTGGCCTGGCTCTTCCATCTGGAGAAATCCCAGCCATGTTATTTTGGATATAGTGAGGGGAACTGTCTGGCCGCCTGGCGGGTACCTAGCTGGGAGAAGTGGACTGTGAAGGCCCTGAGGAGCCATGCAAGTCTTTACCATACCAACAGGCCTGATCAGCAGTAAGGAAGAGGCTATATTATTCACACAGGCTGATAAATCCAGAAATGAGACTGGATAAATCGGTAATATGCAGCTGTTGGCCCAAATCCTGCCAGTGTGCTGCAGTGACACTGGGCCCTGTGAAGTTCAAAAACCTATTTCTTCTCAACCAGAAAATGACGATGTCCCTTCAAAGTTGGCATAGACGCACAGAGTTTGTGAAGATTGTAATGGAAAATTTGTTTTCAGTCTGTTACTTAATATTTCTTGATGTTCTGTTACTTTGATTGGGGCTGATACTTTGTGCCTTGGATGGAATTTGAACTGTTGCACCCTATTCGGCCAAATAGCGAGACTTAGAATCTGTTTGATGATCATTGCGGTTTATTGCTGGTTGTTCATTCTAATGACAGTATTTTGTAATAAAATCTTCAAATCTTGATCGGATTGTTGTTTCTCATCCCTCTCCATAGGGCAAGGTGTTTGCCACCACAAAGATCAGTTGAAATATCTTGGTGTCTTATATAACATGGTACATATTAACAGTGTGCAGATGACTTGTTTCATCTCAATCAGAAAATTACTCTTCAGAGTGCTTTTGAGTCTAAATATCTCACTGTTACGTAACACTGAGCATATAAAACTGCATTTTGTCATGTGAAGAAAGCTTTGATATAAATTAGTCAGCAGTTACCCACTACAAATGTCTCATGTGTTTTAGTGATCTGTAGGATCGCCTAAGGCCTGTGGGCAAAGAGGTATGCTCATTGTGTGGCAATACATACAATAAAATGTGTGAGAGTATGATACTGTAAATAGTTACAGTTTTCATTAACTGGCATAATTTGTGTACTTTAATCTGAGTATCTGTGTGAATATCTGTGGCACTCTGATATTTCCACTAGACTTTGATATTAGGATTTAGGATGTGAGGGAATTCCTTGCAGGGCTCTCGACATCACTGCCTTATTGATAACATGTGGAGCTCAGCTTCATGTTTCCAAACTCTCTAAATTCAACTACAGTCTTTCTGTGGCTGAAATGTGATAGGCCAAATGAATAA
>OMNW01031128.1:0-11007 GCA_900303245.1 Selene dorsalis | reverse complement strand
TTAATGTTTTGTTTGTTTTTTTTTTTTTACTGAGGATGACTCTGTGTTTTCTCACAAGCTGGTGTTTTTATGTTGTTGTGCCCACCACAGTGCATTTGTTATTAAAAAAGTGGGAAAGAACTGAAACATCTTCATTAACAGCGCTGCTCTTTCTGCTGCCCCCCTGCATGGTGCCTTTAGAGACCTTGCAGTGTCTTTCTTCTTGATGTTAGTAGGCAGTGTCTTCACTGTTGAAAACAATTATTAAGTAACACTTCATTCATTAGAAAGTTGTTTTCTCTGTCTAACTTTGGTGGCATTGACTTTCCATTGGTGTCAACTTCAGAAGAAATACAAAGTCTCGCTTTGCAGAGCCCACCTACAGCTTTATTTTCTTGTAATTTCTCCAAGCTGCCTTCTTAGGATTGGGGGTTGAGCAGATGCAGGTAGATGTATATTTATGAGGGGGATGTGTATTTCAGGGAGAAACAGTGTTGTGAAAGGTGACCTTGTTAGATAAAAGGAGGGCTCGGAAGCCAAATGATGAAAGAGAATGGGATCATCCTGGGCTCATTAATGTGGATTTGAAGGTCAGGTAATTATAACAATAGATGTGTGGGCTGGCTTTGGCATCTGGTATTGTTGCTTTGTTATGAGGGTGACAAGTCTGTGGAGGAAAGGGATTAATCACTGTGACACCAGCCTGTTGTCACATTGATACATTCAGACATCATAACACTACTGCTGTAGTTCTTGAAAGAAGCTGCAAAAACAACATAATTTCAACGATCAACAGCATAAGTCAAGTACTGTTAAAAACATGAATAGGTTTAAGGAACCACCTGCAGTCCCTTGATATTGTAATGAGTAATTCAAAATGAAACCATCGAACCAAAATAGAATTAACTTTTTTCTTATTGTATCGATTTTAATCGGTGATGCCTTGATTTCTGACACAGAAACAAGTCTCTGCAAAACTTGACTCAAATGCTGTTTCACAAAACAACAAATCAACATAGTTGCAGTTGTCTGCCATCAGTGGTAACACACAAACCATTGTCTTCAACAGTGACAGTAACCAAGGAATCACAGCCCTCGACTGAATCTTTGAGCTTTGAGATGAGCTTTCAACTGAAAAAACCGAGCAGCTGAAAGTTCAACTCATCATGTAAATTAATAGAACTTTTGTTTGTACTGGTTGCTGACAATGTCAATAATGATGAGACCTTCTTTATCAAATCAATTCAACATAACAACCAAATGAATGGGAAGAAAGCTCTACAACAAGTTTACAAAACAAAAACACCCCTGCAAATTACCGTAAGCAGGGGCAGAAGACTGGAGGAAGACATGCAGTACACTCTAAATTAAATTTGATATGTTCTGCTGTCAGATATAATGTAGCTCAATCTACAAGTTTTCCTGTAACAACAGAAACACAAACAACTTGCAAGTTCATGAAAACAATGGGTAAAAATAAATAAAGCTCTATACAATTTCCACATTTTCCACACTTTTCTTGGCCTACGTGCAGCCTAGATTATTATAACCAGACAATGTGACTGAACAAAAATATGACAACTGAAAGTCAATCGTGTCAAAGTGACAGTCTGTCTTAGGAGGTGGTGAACAAGGCTGTGAAATTCCATCTGCTCAACCTGATACACTAGACACTAAAGCTGAATACAGTGCTTCTATTTGGTCGCCGTTCTTCTCTGAAATGCTAAATTTGATTAGTTTGCAGTAGACGTGAAGATTTATGTTGCCATGCTCTTATTTAATCTGATGCAAAAGCTCTATATGTAACTGGAAACTTCTATCAGTTCAAAGCAACACTGTGACATGTCAATATTGAGATAATGCTGCTTCTAGCGTGGGACGCAGCCTTACTTTCTCGTTTCAGCCACAGTTGCATCATTTTGACACCACTTTATTATATTCCACATGAAGCATGAGCTAGGCTTTAGCCTTTTTTGTATGTGAATATGCTGCTGGGATTGTGCCACCTCTACCACAAGTTTGTCTGGCTCAGTTAGGCTTCTCGGGGACCACTAGAAGCTATAAAGAACAAAAATGCCAACCAGTATTATCAGGGAAGGCAGCATGTGTGGTGTGGCATGCATTTTTAATGCACCACAAATAAGAAATACCACTGTTGCCTCTCCTCTCTTGTCCCACAACCGGTGGCTCGTTTAACTTTTATTTCTATTTGTGCGAATTTCAGCAGCTACTACAAGAAAAAATAGCCTCCACTGTTAAAGGTTAGAAACAGCCACATTTTAACAAAGCTCCTCAGACATGAGATTGGTTGGTCCAGATATCCACTCCTAGCCTGAATATTTCCAGTTCTGTTGGTGAGTTCAGTGTTGAGTTTGTGCGCTGTCAATGTGCGTGTGTATGTGTGTGTGCGCACCAATGTACACAAGAAGTAGCAATGCTTATTAGGAAGGCTGTTGAAGTGGAAAAGTGTCTGTGTGTAAAGCAGCACATTATTCCACTCAAAAAGAATTTGCCAGCGTCTCTTCCTCCACTGACTCTTTGAACATGGACATTCAGAGCTGACATGTTAGACATCAAAACACTACACAGAGGAACATCTAATCACCATCTAAGTGTCAAACAAGTCTTGAAATGACTGTCGTTTTGTTTCCCTCAACTATTGTCTTCATTATTTCAGGCCTTCCATTTGCAGTTCATTGTGCAGTAGATGCTTATTTGTGCCACTCAAATTAGCTGTGAGTGTGAGTTTTAATTAAATCAGATTTATAGACAGGGTAAAAAAGACGTGACTTACAAAGAACAACTCTGTTGACCTAGTTTGTGCGTTTATTTGGGACAGTTTGTATTCGTAGTCACATTTTCTAAAATCTGAATTCCATTATTGTGGAGGTAAGACACGCTTGAAAAGCACTGGTGAGATGATACTGAAATCTGCTGATATGGAGCACCATACAGCTGCTGTACAACAGAGCACAGTTTGTCCCCATCACAGTTAAATTGACTCGGGTATATTTACTGAAAATCCTGCTAAAATGCCTCTAAGATTTGTCGACACAGATAGGCTTGGTAGCATTATATAGCAGTGGCAGCTCTGGCTGATTTGAAAAATTGCAACAAGATTTTTTTATTCAGCAACCTATCTATTTGCAACAGAGCAGGCAACTCGAACCATAAAACTTTTTTATTAGTTTCTGTGCCACACCTTTTATTCCAGAGTCACAGTGAAGCACAGTATTAACCTTTGAGCTTATTGAGAAACATGTCCTCTAAGGATAAAGTAAGTGTGTATTCAGAGGAGGATATTTAAAGGGCTCAGTTCAGGGGAGGAGGGAGACAGTGGATCTGTTTACTGTCTTGAGGTTCTGTGGTCGTGCACTAGCACTTCCCATTTAACTGCATGATGTTGGGCTCTGCTGATGACACCGAACATGCAACTCACATCCATGCCTGGCTGCATGCTCAGGCCTCACACAGTGAAGTGCACACAAGCCACCTTTATGAATGCTCTGCAAATAAATGGTCACGGTGAGACAAGAGGCTGGTTTCATCACTCCTATCGACTGTGTTTGTGTCTGTGCTGGCTTCTTGACGCAGTGCCACGATTCATAAACTGTGGCTGTCACACTCTCTGGCAGCGATTTTGTTATCAATTTTTTCTTGCTGTGCAAAAACACAGTAGTGGCACCTCTGCACTGTCATTGGCTGAGGAATATATGAGGTTACTGTGGGGGGAGGGGGGTTGAGAGTTCAAAGGGCAGGCAGGAAGTGGGTGTTCTGGCAGTGACAGTGCAGGCATGTGTTTGATGGGCCAGCCTAATGCCGTGGACCAGCAGTTCCTAATGACCTGCCATCTCTGGGCCGTCTGGGGAGCCCTTCCACTGAGATTTATGACCCATGTTGTGGTTACTACTGGGATGACTCTCAGCAGCACTCCTGACAAACTCCAAGTCATAGCCTGCTCCTTTTGGGTTTCTCTTTCCTCTCATTAACTGGGTCATTGGCAAACCTTCAAGGCTCATCTTTACTACTACAAGAAATATTCTGCTTCTCTGAAATATAAAAGCTCAAAGCTCACTGCAGTGTTTTGTCTTAAGTGATAGGATCCTTGTAGTTGTTTTTGAGGTGGAGATGTGGTCTATTCTGCCCTAAAAGAAGTAAAAAATGATTCATGAAATCCTCTTGAGGTCACAAACTGGCAGACATTAGAAAGAGGATAGTAAAGTCAAAAATCCATTAAACACACATTCAGAGAGACAACTCCACATGTAGGCACTCAGCCACTGTCGAAGAAAAAGATAATGGTCTTCTGATAATACTAATTGTTGGCTCTCCTACTGTTACCCTAAAGGCACAAATGTGTTGATCCACCGCAAGATAGCCAGACGGAGCACGGGGCAGTCACAAACAGCAAGCAGAGCTAGTTTATAATTAATACACACAGTATAAAATATGCATCACTCAGGATAATTTAAGCACTTTTCAGCCAAAGACCTACAGACTAACCTCAGAACCTTTGGTAACAGGAGTGTAGAGCTGCTGCTGCTGCTGTAGGTTTGCTCCTACAGCAGCTGTTTCCTATTTGTCTCAAGCTTTAAGACAGATTGTTAAAGTAAGTCCCCAGACATTTTTTGGATTTAATGTCTTCCATGATATGAATCTCTGTGGGCCGAGTTCAGTGATTCTGAAGGTTACAGATATTTTGTGTGCATAAGCAGCACAGTGTGTCTAAAGATAAACTGCCAAAACATGTGTCATGACAGTCTGATCATTAAAGGAGAGGATGAGGGGAGAGGGGAAATGAAAAGGCATAAAGCAGAGTTTTTACCCATCCCCAGCTCCATATTTATCAGAGGCATCACAGAGATGAGATGACTGTTGAACGCTCTTCATCTCCCAGTGGGCTATTGCCGTGATCACACCAAGTCATATGTGGTTAGGAAGAATCTAACATCTCAACCTACAGACTATACTCTGTTCACCACTACCCCACCTTACACACTCATGCACACAGTGGAGAGTAGACTGATTAGCAACCAATCTCCAATCTCTGATTAGATGTGGAGTAAATGAAGTCCCCCCCTCAGGTATACATTTCCATAATGTCAGGTAATTAAACCCCAGTGTTTTAATAGCTCAGGAATAGGAAGACTCCCCAGGAGAATAGACAATGATGATAGACTTTGCTGAAAACTGGCATACTATGAGCTTGCTTTGAACTGGCACAGAAAGTTGTGCTTTCATTCAATTGATAATAGATAAATGACAACAAGGTGAACGCACAATAAAAATATGGTTGGGCATATCTTTAACTGCACGTGTCTATTTGCTTTCAAATCATATGTATCTGTGGTAAAAATATTTCACTACATTTTTCCATGGTTTTAAAATATGTTTATCAAAGGCTGTTCTGGAGATGCTGCACATTTGAGTCGTGTGCTTGCTGTTGATAGCTGACAGATTCCAGAGCTAAACAAAGGCAGGGAGAGCAGGAGCGTCTTTTTCATCACAGAAAAACCTGGAGAGATGCTATTGTAAACATGACATTGGAGTGTCAGTGCACTTCTGTTTGAGTTGCTCTTTTCTGTGTGTGCATGTTATGCTCATACTGTATGTGCGTACACATACACATGTGCATAACAAAAGCCCTTTGATGAAACAAATGCTGCAGCGGGAAAGCTGTCTTTGTCCCTGTGCCCACTCATATGTGTGGTGCTCAAATGAGAACAATACAAAGCCATAATGGTGCCACAGAAAGGTGTGGAAAAACTGAGTGAACTCCAAAAGGTCCCCGTCTACACATAATCCAGCAAAAATAATAACAGCCACAGGGCTGTGGTGTGATCGGAGAGCTCTCAGTAATACTGCACGTTCACCGTTTGTTTCTTGTGCACCAAAACGTTTTGGAGAAATAGTAAACTTTTAACAGGGACAGTGTTCACAGCTAATGATAGCCAGTGCTGTTGCTGGAACTGAAGATCATTAAAGGCGTGTTGCAGTGTATGATTCTTCCAACGCCCTCTGTATGAACTACACTTCAAACACATAGGGTACCTACTTTCAGTAGTACTGAAATTAACAGCTGTATTTTAAATCCCCTCTAATCGCTTTCCTCTCATGTGCTATGGATGTCACTAACTGTCAGAACAAAATGAAAATTGCTTCATTTTAATCATGTACCCTCCACTTAGAGAAGCAGTTTGACGTTACCTTCTGTTGAACTGTAAACTATGGTTAACATTGGAGATACACATAACCTATACAGGGCTAAATCATAGTATGAGTGTTTGTGAACTGCAGTGCTTTGGAAAAGTGTTGAGAGTCCTTTTTGTGTTGCACATTTTGTTATGCTGCAGCATTGTACTCAAACAGTCTACAGTCAGGCCAGATGTGAAAACATAATTTTACAAATATTTACAAATCTGTTAAACTGAAATATTGCATTGACATAAGTATCCAGACACTTGATTAAGAGACTCAAAGTTTTGCTCAGGTTCCTCCCTCCCAATTCTTTTGACTATCTTTGAGATGTTTCCACATCTTGACTGACTCCCACCACTCTCAGCCATCTGGACTCAGCAGCTGGGAAGAGGGGCTTTAGTAAAGGAGGTGACCAAGAACCTGATGGCAGAGCTCCAGAAATCCTGTGTGGAGATGGGAGAAACATCCATGACAACCATTACTGCAGCACATCAACAATCTTGGAAATGTTTATGTAGCCTTCATCAGATCAGAGCCTCTACGCAGCACCATCTCTGAGCTCTACAGACAGCTCCTTTGACCTCATGGCCCTTGTTTTTTGCTCTGATATGCACTGTCAGCTATGAGACTGTGTGCTGTATGCCTGTCCAAATCATGTTGAATCAATTGAATTCTCCTATCACGGTGTAGAAGTATCACAGTAAACTGTCTCAAAGCTGACAGCAGAATAGCAGCGAGCTAGACTTTACTCTAGGGTGTTCTGCATAGCTTTGTCACATGTGAGAATGGAACCTCACTTTTAAAGATCACAAGCTTTGCACTGTGGAGCTTCTCTCAGATCATGTCCACTGGTTTGTGTGAGATGTTTCCATTAAAAAAACACAACCAAACCCCACAAAGGCATGATGGAATCTGGATTTCCCTGTTGCACAGCAGCAGATGCAACTGTCTTAAATGACAGGCCACTGTTAATTGTTTTTAATGAACCACATGTGTTTTTGAGCATAACCTTTGTCGCATTGCCAAGGAGGAAATCTGCCAAGGAGTGTATATTTAAATTAGTTGCTGACTCGCATGTTTGTTGCCAAGTTGCTAATTAAATATTCACAGAGAAACGTTGCCACACACAGTGATCACTTCTGTGTGTTGGAGTTGTGACAAACAAACTATTGGATGACGTTCTTGTTACTTGTTACTGTTGGATGACGGTGGTGGTGTTGGAAGCTACTAGTGAAATGCTAAATCTTGTATCACCGGTTACAGATATTCAAATGTGTGATTACAAATTTAACTGTTCATGAATCATTGTGTTCTGTCAATCTCAGTGACTCTTACCTCTATTCATTAGGTGATATAAATGACAGCTCATAAATTATGTCCATGAATCTGAAAAATAACATGAGAAAAAAAATGAAGATAGAGTAGAATAATCCGAAGTAAAATGGCCATTGAATTGCATTGAATTATCCATGCATGCTTTTATTCTTTGAAGTTTACTGACTCTTCTCTCTCTTTTCAGCAAACTCCACTCTTCTGGGAGGAGGGGGAGGTGAGTGAGCATTGTTTTTCATTATATCATCTCACATCTCATTGTTTGTGCTTTGATATTAAAGCAGTTACTGTTGCCTTCGTCATGTCTGGCATATGGCACATATATATTCTTCTGTGGGTTCATGGAAGACTTGAGTGTCTATTTAGTTTTGAGTGTCTTGGTTAAATGTGCCTGAACATAAGGCCAAAACATTAGAGTGTAGTGCAGAGCAACCTTGCACTGTGCCACACTGAGAGATGGTCATTACTTTAGTGGCCTGCCGAAGAACATTATCATCAAAGCAACGGAGGAAATCTGAGGCAGCCGACCGTGGTGTGAGAATAATGGGCAGGGAACTCCACTAGAACGCTGCTATTCCTCTTTGCTCAAATTTGACTTTTACAGTGACATGATTGAAATGATAATTCTTCACCACTGTAAGATGAATTGGGCCAAAAACACATCCAGTTAGAAGTGGAATGTTAATGTATAGTCTATTGTGGAATAATTAATATGTGAGAATGGCATGACAGTGAAATAAGGTCACTGCGTCAGCCGATCTGTTTAACCATCTGTGTTGGCTGTCACTTTGAATGTGCCATTGTCACCTGACAGCCTTCAGCTGCACAGGATGATCCAAACCAACACATTAGAAATTGTTACAAACATTTATCCAATGTATTTTATCTAACATAATCCTTAGATCTATCAAAGCATTTTCCATTGTGTGTGTTGCGGGTCTCTATCACAATTTTTTATTTTAGATGCTTGAGACATTGTGTAGATTTATTTAATGTATAACACCTGAACAGGCTTTTTATTTATGTTTATGTCAAATATTTCCTGTGTATGCACAGTGTATCGGTCACAGTGGCAAAAACTACATAATGTTATGCTGTTTATCTGTCACATTTTTCTTCTGCACAATACTCCAGAGTTTTTTGTCTAGAAGGGCAGAACTATACACTTCACTAGATGGCACTTCTCTTTGGATCTATTTGTTTATCTAGTTATTAAAATGTGAACAGCTGATATGAAATGCGAGATAGCAGAGGCAGTGGTTCAGCACACAGCAATATCGAAGCCACAGCTTAGGAAGCCTGCATGTTGCCTGAAAATCTGCCACGTTCGATAACATTGATCAAGACTGTGATGGCAATATGACTTGTGACAAATAGACGAACATTAAAGTGTGCTTATACAGGTTTGCTGAGTGGAGCTGAATGAAGAACACAAACAAAGGTCACCATCAGTCATGTTATCAGTCCATTTACACTACGTTTATCAAAGTTTGTTGGAAATGAAGCTGCAGTTTACAAAGAGACAGATTTCTTCTTGGCTTTACACAACAGTTCACTATTACAATAGCTTATCATTAGCTGGCAGCTGCTGTTTTAAACAGACTGAGGCTTGTGAGAGAATTTGAAAATGTAGATTTTTTACATATTTAAGGCTTTTAGGACAGGAGGTGTGGTGAAGGATGCAAACTACTTTTTTACTTTATTACTACAACCATAGCTGTCAGTTTATTCTCCAGTGGCGTCCACCTCCGCTGCCTCTGTGTGTATGTGTGTGTCAGAAAAGGAAGCATGCTGCCTGAGACTGAAACACAGTCGTTTTATTGAGGTACATTTGGCTCAGGTGCTGCACCTTTAAAGCCAAGAGTGACAGTGTGGTGCATATAAATAAAATGATTTCTCTTTTTTTTTAATGTTTCAATCTTTTACAATGTATTTATCGCACATGAATTAATGTCTAAGTCATGATGAAAGTACGATTCATCCGTCAGCACTACAGCATAGTTAACCGCTCCATGTGCGTACCGTCCATGAGAGTGCACAGAGCTGTTGAAATCTTATTCGCAACTAATCACGGAGCCTGGAGTGGCCCTCATCTTGTCTGGAGACATGGTTCAGACTGCAAACTTTCCAGTCGTTCCTGCATGGTGGTGCGGCTTCCCAATCTGAATAAGTGACATAGAGAGGCCCTTAGCGCACAACCATCTAAAGAACTTCTGTGATTGAGATCAGAGGTCACGAACATGCATCTCCATAACCAAGCCTGGCCCTGTAAAGCAGGGCATACTGTCCTGATTGCTGTCTGTCTCTGCTGCAGTCAACTCTCTGTATTGACTTTTCCACATACAGAGAAACACAAGAAGCAATTTTCTTTGCTATTATGTTTTCATTATTGTTATTTTGTGGCAAATCACCTTTTTGCAGTTCTCTGAATCTTAGAACAGGCAGCCTTGATGATTGATCCAGGTTCATCTTCAGCTGATAATAGGTGTTAGTGTATTACAGGTTGCTCCGTTCCAACACAGCAGCAACAGAGATATTGTTGAATTTATGACTGTCAACACTGGAGTACGAGATCTCGTGTGTCAATTAATGTCATACTTAGCATGAAAACATTTCAGTTGATTGTGACCTGCAGCTGTGCGTATTAACTCCAGAGGAATTCTAATTGTAGCTGGTGCCATTTTTTGAGAGCAAAGCCTCCTTTCTTTCTTAATTGACTTCCAGCGATGCTATTCCTGCCAAGTTACTGGCACGAGATCCAAGGTCAGTTAACTCTAAAACGATATGACTCATTTTCTCATAATGACCACAACAAACCTGTGCTGTTCTACTCTTTCTTATATGTGCATTCTTGTGAGTTTGTTTTTGTTATTTTCTCCATGCGAAAGAACGAGGAGATGATTATAACCAGGGAGAGATAACTGCTATCTACTAGAGAGCTGGAAATGTTATTTTTTTCCCCAAAACAAAGCTCTACACCGTTTGTCTTTTATCTGCACGGAGCCAAGAAGAGTTTTATCTTCCAGTGTCTTTATCACTTGAAGGTGGCTGCTAAACCTGCAAAACTGTTCTCTGTGTTCTCACCCTGGCCCTCCCACTACCCCTATCTGTGGTTTGGCATGTGAAGACCTCCTGCCTTGGTGGCAGTGAGGATCGATGTGAAGGGGAGATGTGCTCTCATATACGGCCCTCCTTATCTCCCAGCTGTCTTCTCAGGGCTCTGCAGAGGGGCAGCTTCACAACAGGATGATCCATCATGCTGGCCTAACGCACCTGAGCCATGTTTAGTTCTCACAGCTCTGGAGGTGGGCCTCCCGCCAGTTTGTGAAAAATGGACGAAGTCTTTAGTTTATGTATGGAAAGTTAGTTTACCACCCACTCACTTTTAGAAGTTCTCCTGACTTTACACGGCTTTGAGGAATTTTTCTTCTTCTGCCATATGTATTGGTATCTTCTGAGAGAAACAATTCACATTTCTGTATAGATGAAATTTTAGGT
>OMNW01031127.1:0-11572 GCA_900303245.1 Selene dorsalis | reverse complement strand
ATTTTGGAACTGCTGACTTGACACAATGAAAAAGTCTTTCTTAGTCCATTCGCAGACTCAGAGAACATCAGAGCCTGGATCCATTATCACCTGAGCAGGGGAGATAATAAGAGGCTTCATCTGCCCTTTCCCCATCCTCCAAACCATTATCATAATTCCGTATTAATTAGGGCCGTCCCCACTACTCAACAGCAGAGATCTAAAAAAAATTACCCCAAACTTTGCCTTTGCCTTCTCCTGCTCTCCAGACATGAGATGTGAAGATTTTGGGGGATGGAGTAGGTGCTGAAATATCCCAAGGATTGTGATCCCACTCCTGGTGTAAAAAGGGAAGCCTTTGATGTGGCAATGGAGTTGTGTTCTAATGAGGCTCGTTACACAGCGATCTGTCCCTGCCAGACTAGAGGTGGCATCACAGAGTGGCAGCCAGCCTGCTAAAACACTCCTGCTGTTCTCGGTTTGTTCAGCCAGGCTCTATCACAGCCGGCCCAGTGCTACACTTTGTGGCTGTACATCCACAGTCTCAATTATTCATCGGCCTACAGCACCTTGCAAACAGAGACAGGATGAACATCAGCTGCTGTAAGCACTCATCATCTCTCCAATTTTATGTTTAACCCCTGCAGTTATCCTGCATGCAAGTGCCAAACTGCATGAAAATCTACCTTTAAATCTACTTAGTCCCCTACCACTGCCATGCACTGTTATTTTACACTATTGTATATTTTCCATTATGTCACTGTGGCAGGTGTCTAAGTACCATCAAGTTATATAAACAGCAACAGTGATATCTTACCACAGAAAACACTATAATTTATAATAAGCTAGCATTACCACCCCCCACCCCCTGTGTGCCTCTGCCAACCAGCCAAGATGTAGGAAATGTGGTCACAGTCTCTCCTTCCTGAGACACAGTGTTGAATAATGGGCAGGAGTGTTTTTGCAGAACATGGATGTAAAATATCATCATTTTAATTTCTTTCCTGTTTGTCAGTTTGAGTATGAATCCATGACTTATGGCCAAGAACCATGACCATATTTGATGAGGTCACAATTACATTGACCTTTGACCATCACAGTCTAATCAGGTCATCCTAGAGGCCTAGCGGATGCTTGTGCCAAATTTGGAGAAACTCCCTGGCAGTGTCACAGAAATTGACACTTGAAAACATGGAGCCTCCTGCCTGTCACAGAGACATAAAACCTGACGACTTGTGGCCTACCAGTGAACACACAAAGGAATGTGAATGTTTTGTCCATTTTAGGTTTTATTTATAGCCCAAAGCCAACGTTTATGGAACTTACACTAATCCCTCTTAAACCAAAGGTAACATTTCATTGGTGTATTGATTTTATAGAGAAGTCCTGTGGAGTTCTTCCATTTACTTGTATTGCTGTAAATTATATACAGTCAGATTTTTATTCCTCTGCTAAAACTCCACCTTTCGAGTGGGATCAGAATTGTAATGTCTTATAAATATCTTTATGAGGCACACTGCCAGAAGCCAGTGATGGAGATATGTCAATGTTTGCTATTCATAGTACATGCTACTTTGTACTTACATAAGGTGCTGTGCATTTGTCATACCATGCTTTCTTATACAAACAATATGGCAATTTTCTGATATATAATTTGAAACGCTGTTGGCTTCATCTGTCTGGTAAAGTCATGGCTTTTTGTCATTCACACATAGGTGTCTGTGTCCTAATGTTTCTGGTTGCTTTATTTAGTCATTAGACATTTGTTGGTTGGCATCTGTTGTGTGAGGACTGGTAGCTTTGTTGGAGAACAGCCATGAGGCAGAAAGAAGTTATATTAAGAAAGAGAATAGTACTGTACATACTGCTCTGGCACAATGAATTAGTGATGATTTTTTGAGATTGAAGTCTTAATTATTGCCCCTGCCTCACTGGTATTTTTTTTTTTTTTTACATTAATCTGCTGATATTTTACTTTGTAACATCCAAAGAGAGCACAAGCAATGGCATGATGACATCAAGTGATAAAACATAAGAAAATCTCCCCAAGAAGTTAACCTTCCTCCTGTGTAAGGATCGGCACCGACCTGTTTTTAGGTTTTTAATGCATAAAAGTACCACGTAAATTTGTTTATTGCATCAAGGCTTTTTGACTTTGTCAAGAACCTCTATTTAAAGCCCCTCTGAGGAACTTTCATGTTTTTCCGGAATGAAGACTGCATTTCCCATGAGCTCTAGAGTGTATTGTCGTAAAGACGCTTACCTGACTTGCACGTCAGGGCTCCAGACTAACTAAGTGTGAGACAGACGTGGAGCACCACTGAGGTTAGTGACACCGAGCTGCTCCGCCTGCCTCAGCTGTCTCTGAGAAGCCTCTCACTCTGTTCGTTTTCTGCTCGTAGTCGGTCGCAGTAAATCGTTCTGTCTTTCCGAGGAAATGATGGGCGAGTCGACCACTACATAATAATATCTAAAGAACTACAAAGATAAAACGATATATTTATCAAAAATGGACACAAACAAGTGTGGGTAACGTAGATTCAGCCACATTAATATGAGACTCCTCTATAACCAAAAGCAACCTCACAGGGTATCTTTAAACAAAATAAAACAAAAACTTTTTTTTACAAAATTCTAAAATGCTCTGGTTAAAATTATGACATTTGTGTTGTTATGGTCAGTTTCGACTTGGTTATAATGATAAGAACAATAATGAGTTAAAACTAAAATCATAAGTGCAAAACCAACCTTTTCATGGATAAGGAAGCCTTACAAACAAATGGAATGACAAATAACTGTTTTTAGTGTGTTTTACAGCTGATTTAAGACTCAGGTCAAAACCGACCCAAACACAAGAGATGGTAGCAGAAAGCTAACAAGAGGAAGGTTAAATTGAAGTCGAGGGGAATACTGACAAAAAAGGCCTAGGGGCCCACACCAAAAATATTAAAACCAACATTTTCATGGATAATGAAACCTAACAATGTAAACAAGAGATGAAAAACAAATTGGATGAAAACAAAAAAATGTTTTTAGTGTGTTTTACAGCTGATTTAAGACACAGGTCAAAACCAACCCTATCACAATAGATTGTAGCAGAAAGCCAACATAAGACTAAGGTTAAAGGTATCGTGAAGACTCTGAAGAGTAGTAGCACAGTAGAGCAATGTTTCTTAACGTGGGCATAAGATCCTACCGTCAGTTTCATAAGGTTTCACTGATCAACAGATGCAGAGAAATGTAAAAACATGCCAGCAAAGGCACACGAGGTAAAGATGGTAGCAGACTTGGATGTAAACATTGCAACAAAATACATTTTCACAAGGGAAGAAATGCACTCAACATCATTTGCTCTTGTGCGGCACAGAGAATTTGTAGCACTCACTTGTTTTTCCACACTTTAGTTAAAAGAACTGTTGTATGAGTCACGCACAGTTTGCATCTCTCCTCAAACACCCCTTTGACCTGAAATCATAATGTCATCAACTGAATGACTTTAGAGTGATGTTAACAATTAAATAACTAGTTTTTATAATGTTTTTCTTATTTCTCAAGTAACTGCTGCAAAAAAAAAGACATGTTCTACTCAGCTCTTGACTCACAGAGTGACAGGTTCTTCTTTATCTCTTCCTCATATTTTGATTACTGAGGTCATTAAGGTTTAGATCTGAAGAGAGATGGGATGGAGGTAGAACCGGGAGGCCTGGGCTGCCAGTCCATCAAAAATCTAATTATCTGTTGATCATCCATACATTGGGGACTATTCAAGTTACTAAAGAATCTAATATGGATGACTTGTAGCCAGACCAATGATTTCTGACATTGTACTGTTATTTCCCATTCCCTTTATGGTCTGTTATTCCGTGTCCACAGTGGGAAGCAAGTCTCTAGGTAACTTTTTTGTGAATAAAACTGAACAACAAATGGATTGGAGGTAGTAGCCTTATGTGGCGGTTGTAGGTTAATAATGATATGAAATAATAACAAGAAATGTTCTTGTGTGAGATCCATTGTGTCTTAATGAGCAACAGTGAACATGTTTTGCTTGTTTACAAGAAAACTCCAGAGGGTATCTTTAAAATAGTTTCTGTTATCTGAAGCTGATTTTGCTCTACTGTGCACATAAGAGCTGATAAGTAATTTATGTATTTATTACAGTGTTGTTAGTACGTCAAAAACAGGTGTGTTTAAAATCCCTCTGTGCATATTTAACCTTATGCTACCTTGTCCAATCAATTCATTTCACACTTGTGCAGCAGTTTCACTTATGTTGTTACCAGGTCCAACATAATAAGACCTCCAATAGGACTTTTTCGTAAAAGAGGATCTCTCCTCATATGACATTGATAACATGTGCTGGATCACAAGTTTAAATCTGGCATTAGTGTGCATTTACACTTGCACCACTGTTGACCAGCTCTTTAAACACATAGATCAGCTTTTGTGTTTGCAAAGACCAAAAGCGTTGTGATATTTAACTGGCAAGAAGCTACATTGCATTTCCCAGGATTAGTCTGCTGGAAATGAAAATAAGGAAACAAAACAGTACAGACTGTGTCTAATCCTTGGCGTGTCACAGACAAACCAAATCATCCAAGATGCTTGATGCACTTGGAATATATCTCTATGGGCATTTTGAAATGTTCAGACAGCATCTTTCATTGTGTACTCAGTGAGCTCAGGGACTCATTCAGATGTAAGACCGATGTGTAAAATTACCATTACATTGATGGTAAAAGGTGCATTTCTGAGAGGATCTTACATTCTGTTGTGTATGGCCACCTCTCAATATGTGGCTGTTAGAATATAAAACTGGAGAAACATCAGCAAGTATTCAGACTGTCTCATAGCCAAACAAAGGTGCAGACACTCATACTACAACTTATGTCCACTCCAGTTGAATGGCTGGAATATTGTTAGTCCACTGTTATAAAAATCAAGAGGAAAAGAAAGAGAATAAAGAAGAAGGAAAATACAGAGAATATAATGTTCACTGGCTTCAACCCCATTTAGCTCTCATTGTATTGTTCAGTGAATATAAGTGTGTGAGGTTGTTTGTCTCTATATGTTGGCCCTGTGAGAGACTTTCAGTGTGTTTAGGGTATACACCGCCTTCACCCTAAAGCCCCCTCCAGAGGTGGTATAGCCAATGGATTGATGGATGAATACATTTTTGGAGCCTGAGTGCGCCATGGGTGAGAAGACCCTATTGTAATCTCTGTGTTTATTATTCTTTGTCCGAAAGAATTGCATTTTTGATGGCTTGCCCATGCTCAAAAACTGATGAAAATTTGCACATGCATCAGGCGTGGTGGAAATTTACATATTCTAAAGCCATTGCATGTGGGTGGGGCAAAATGGCTCTCTAGCGCCCCCTAAAGTTCAGCCCCTCTGACGTGTTTCACCTACATGCATGAAAATTGGTAGGCTCATGATGCACAGGATGCACAAAAAAGCATCTTGGACCCATGCCCTAAACCGGAAGTTGGCCATTTTAATTTTGCGATTTCCACACCTTGTATTATAATGAACTCCTACTAGAGGAGCCACCCAATGGATTTAGTCCGATCGACTTCAGATTTCGTACATGTCATCGTAGGACCATGATAATCAAAAGTTGCCTATAAGTGCAGCACACTTCGTCCTTAGCCACACGGTCCCTGCAGGCTGCTTTAATGCCTGAATGCAGTGTCCTGCAGTTGCCATCATGCACTGCCACTTTGCAAAACATGCCATGAGCTTGCGTGGGAGTGGGAGGGCCCATTCAGCGCTGCTTTCTAATTGGAATCCAATAAACCTTGAGTCAGTGCACCTGCTATTCATACAGTAGAGTCCATGCAGTCACAAATGTAGGGCTGCAGCCATAAGTCTGACATCTTAATAGGGGTCTGTGTGAACCCCCATGGACATTGATGGATGACAGCATTTATGTCACATCAACCAATGCGGACACTTGTGGACACATGGTTGTGAAAGATATGTATTAGCATTAATATGTGCAATTACAAACATGCACCTTTGTTAGTCACCATTTTCCTGAGTGCATCTTTAATATTTATATCCTGTAAATTCACTGCACTTCTAAATGTGATACAATAAGATGCAAAAACAAAAAAACCAAAAGAACAAAAAAAACCTAAGTGTTGTGGCCAATCAAAATGAAAAGGTGGGCATTAACTGTTTACCTCTTCATTTTTAGTCTGACTTCTGCTGTTTCTAATTCAGAATTGATTGGTTCGAGCTGTAAGCATATTTGAGTTGCAGTCCTTTGTTTTACCACTTTACCACTCAAACACCTGAAGGTTAGTTTAACACAAATTCTACAAGAGACACTGGTGCTAATAACACACCATTACCACAATGGGCAAAACCACCTACACTTCAGTTGGGAATATGTTAGTTTAGGGGTCCTTGTAGGGGTCTTGCAAGAAATTCTGTCTCTTCTCACAACAGTGAACTGGGACCTGGGAAGAGTAAATGTGTGTAATGTTTGGTCCACTGCACTTATCTCGCTCTGGGACCCCTGAATCATTTAGTTTCCATCATCCACAGTTTGCCCCTGAGTCCTGAATCACCTCCAAACACTAACAGCTAAAGTGAAGAAGCTGGAGGTCCAGGACCTTGCAACCTTGACGATAGTTAATATGTGTCCATGTGTGCCAAATCCAGCCAACCCAGCAAGAAAACAGGTTTGTATTGCACACACAAGGGATGCTTCCAGCAGACTCAATAGTATAGAAGCATGTTTCTGCCACTTGATGAAAAAAGATATAATAAGTCAAAATAATGAGATCAATATTTATCTCATTATTTTGAGTATCTCTGAATGTGGTGTATGTAACATCTGCTTTTACACAGGGTGCCATGTTAAAAAGCTTTGACCAACAAATGCATCCCAAACCTTAAGTCACCATCTTTTTTTGTCGCTATACTATTTTGTTGCATCAAAATACTGCAAAACATCCATACTGTATGTATATGATGAATAGAATGAGGCCTCTGTCAAAGTGTTATCAGTAATTTAGAAAGATGCGATGCAACATGATTACAGCAGGAACTCGCTGTTCCTTTCAGAGTTGAAAAATGCCAAGAAAAATAGCACTGCTGCTGTGTAGCTGTGACTCTCAACCCAGTGACTGTCATGTGTATCATATGTCACAGATAATTCATATATCCCGTGCAGGCGCTGACACACAAAAAGAACAAGATGTCACAAAAATAGACAGTGAGATTTGATTTTCGGTGAATCTTGGAATGTAATAATATGGAGTAACAAAGGGAAGATGAGTTATACTCTGTGCACAGGCCTGTTTCAGTCAAGTTTTGATCATGCCAGTAATGGGCTCACATTGGCCTAATATATTTTATTTAATTTCCAGAATATGTTATCACCTTATCTATGATTTACAGAATTATTGTTTCTTGTACTTAGACCGTAGTCCCTACAGACACAACTTTCAGCAAAAGTTTCATCTTTGAGATATAAAACCCTCTCAAATTGATGAATCAAACTTGCACAGTATCAAATGATTTGACCCAATTTCAGCTAGGACCTCTCTACTTGGTGTGTGTAGTATCACTTTATTTACTCTCTTTGTATGTAGGCTATTGTGTTGAGTGATTAACTGTCTGTCAGACACAAGCCAGTGATTAATCTTCAAGTGGGTCTAGCTATTTAGAGACGGACGTATACAATGCAACACACCCATACTGAGTACAAATACACTGTTTATACATACATACAGAATATACACATCCATTCAGATGGTGTGCATGCTGTTAATAGGTCTATCCCTGTCTTTGTTATTTCTTGGAGATGCAATATGCTGCATGTGTGTGACATTTTATTAACACTGTAAAACACATACATGTACACACTCTGCTGGAAGCTGAGAGGTGATGATATAGGTGGAAGTGAGAGGTTATAGAGGACACGATTTACCAGCAGGCTGACAATTACCTTCAGTATCACCTCTCTAACACATACACACACACACACCTCATTAAATCACTCCTACATCCCCATCTGCACTGAGAACACAGGACTAGATGCCAGCTCTGAGTGTGTCTATAGAGTGCCTGAATTTTTGCACGTACCATATGTGAATGTGTATTTGTGTGTTAGGCTGGATTTATTCATGTGCGTCACAGTGTTTGTAGAAGCTACAGGCGGAGGCTCTGGAGCTAACATGCAGCTTCTCAAAAATGTAACTACATGTCAGGACCACAATGATGCCATTTGGAGACCACGAGGCCTCAGCTTCTTGAGCTCAGGCTGCTGCAGTGACAGAGCTGGGTCATGGGGACTGGGAGAAACATTCATAACATTTCAGGCTGTGTTAAAGTGGTAAAAATCTTATCTTGACATGAAGCTGGTCAAGTTTAGCAGTTGGTGGATGCTAAACTTGATGGATTAAAACACTTGGGGTGTGATGCAGCTAGGTGAACAACAAACAAGAGTCTATATCTATGTCACATGAGTGTGAAGACATTTTACTCAGAACAACGAATGTTAACCTTATAATGACACTTTAAAGAATAGCCAGGGAATAACAAGCTCCATGATTGTCTGATATTTCCATCCCTGAAGCTACACCAGCAGGAGTCAAGTGTAAATGGTCTTAACTCACAAAAATGCTGGTTTAATAATAATAATACATTTTATTTCATAGGCGCCTTTCTGTCTCTCGAGGACACCTTACAATAAAGAACATGTTAAAATTAGACAGTGCAGTTAAAACAGTCAGAGGGAAAAGGCAATCTTAAACAGATGGGTTTTGAGTATGGACTTGAATTGTGAAAGTCAATTGAGATTCCTTATTTCGGGTGGTAGTGAATTCCAGAGCTGGGGAGCAGAGCTTTCAGCCGCTCTTGGTGGTGAGACAAAAGGAGAGGACAGTCAAGTGGATGGAGGAGGATGATCTAAGGGTGCGATAAGGAGTGGCAACATGGAGAAGATCGGAACGATATTAACGGGCACGTTTGTGGATGGCCTTGATGTGGTGGATGGAGGTGGTTCTGGTAATGACACGTGCAGCTGAATTCTGGACCAGTTGAAGCTTAGGGAGGGATCTGTGGGTGAGACCGAAAAGGAGGAAGTTGCAGTAGTCCAGGTGAGAAGTGAAAAGGCTGTGAACAAGGATAGCAGTGGTATGGGGGGTAAGGGAGGGGTGGAGGTGGTTGATGTTGCGTAGGTGGAAGTATGCAGACCGGGTGATGTTACTGATATGAGATTGGAAAAAAAGAGTACTGTTGAGGATGACACCCAGACTCTTAACCTGTGGGGAGGAAACAGAGCAATTATCAATAGTAAGGGGAAAACTGTCAGTTTTGGATAGTATTGATTTTGTACCAATGAAGAGAACCTCAAATTTGTCACTGTTTAATTTAAATAGATTTGAAGAGAACCAGGATTTTAGCTCTGCCAGGCAGTCAGTAAGGGCGAAGGGTGGAGGTGGGTTTACTGGTGAGGTAGAGCTGGGTGTCTGCGTAGCAGTGGAAGTTGATTTGTGGACAATATTGCCAAGGGGAAGGAGATAGATGATGAAAAGGAGGGGCCCCAGGACAGAGCCCTGGGGTACACCTGAAGTGACAGAGGAAGGCTGGGACGTGAAGTTTTTAGGCTGACTGAACTGAGTGCGGGAAGAGATAGAATTTAAACAAGTCAAGAGGAGTGTGAGTATTACCAATGGAGGATAATCTACAGAGGGGGGGGTGTGACAGATGGTGTCAAAGGCTGCACTGAGGTCAAGGAGGATGAGAATGGTGAGTAAACCAGAATCAGCTGCCATGAGGAGGTCGTTCATGATTTTTAGCTATTAACCATAAAAATTGCAGTAGTTGTCCACATGAAATGAAGAATTGAAGAATTGAAGTTGTTTTTTTGTTTTAACTTGATATGTGAAAGTATTTCCAAATTTCAAAAGCTGTTTTTTTATTTTTGCCATACTTGATATTTTTACTTGTAACTTATTTATACCCTGCCCTTTTTAGATAGACTAGTAGAGAGAGTTCAAGTCTGTGGGGGGTTTTCCTGCTACCTTTTTGAATGCTCTCATTCTACAGTGCTGCTGTTCCACAGTAACTCCATTATTTCCACCAGGGACCAGCTGATCCGGCCTGGTGTGGAATTGTGACCATAACAATAGACTTCTCCTCCGGAATCAAGTGTCTGCAGCCCCAGATATTGAGCTGTTTGTTGTACTGTTACATCTATGCTGCATCCCCAGGGAGTTCTTACACACCATCTTGGTTGGATGTTTACATTCCCACTGCCCCCCAACCATGCAGCCCCCTGGTGTTTTTTTCATGATCTTCTAGCACTTCAAACATGTGAAACTGTACAGTCTCCCCCTAAATTTACTAGAGGAGACAGGATCCTGGGCTTGCTATAGGTTCTGTTGAAAAGACCTTCAGCGCCATCACCCTCCCCCTACTCAGAAGATCAAACCACAGCCTAGTCGTCACACAGTGCAAGTACAGACCACTTGTCATGCAGCCACCCTCCCCAATCAATACTGTGTAGTGGTGGTGGTCTGAGAAGACAAAGTATACTCCATAAGACTCCTTTTGGTGCATCAACTGGAACATTTTCTCATGAAAAATGGCAAGACAAAGGCAAACTGACAGACTGGTTGACCCAGTACATCAACCCTGCTCTGGTCAAAATTGTCCACTTTTTGTCCAACAGCAAGCATTGGGTTACCAAGGACATCAAAGCACTCCTGAGCAACTAGAAAGGGACATTCAGGTCAGGGGACAGAGAGTCAATAAAGAAGGTCCAGAGCCAGCTGTCAGTGAATGTCAGAGAAGGAGGAGGAGAGCAGGCCTATGGGAGGCAGCTGGAGCAGAGGCTGCAGCAGAATGACACCAGGGAGATTGGAAAGCTATGATGACCATCACTGGTCTCCAGCCTGACAGTCGACGGATAGAAGGGAACGCTGATTGACCCAGCAAGCTGAGCTGTTTCTTCAGTAGATTCCACCTGCAGCTTCACATTGACCACTATATATATATATATATTCTCCACACAAGATTAGACCAAAGACGTTATGTGATTCAAAGAGCCTCAAGACCTGAGTGTATTGAGAGTCTGTTTCCTTGATGGGAATCAGCTGTTATGGATCCATTTTCATAACTTCAATCAGCTGTTTTTCAATAGCAATGAAAAAACGAATACAGGACATAAATTTGTTTCAATTGACAATGTGAACTGCTGTTCACTTGAGCCTTAACCTACAGGTTCCCTCCCCCATCTCCCCTCCTCCTACCAGGTCGCTTTAATAACCTTCCCTGTATTTTGTGTGATGATAAAATATAGACAAGTGTGAGACCACACTCCCCCAATGATATGATGTAATATTATACAATTGCAATGCATTTTCAATGGTAGTGATGCTACCACAATACTGTGATTTTTTCACGCATACACACACACAAAAAAACACATACACACTGACACTGTTTAAAATTTAAAAAAATTATATGAGGTAAAACACATTAAATGCTTAACAAGCATATTCAACTTCATTCATTAAAACTGCACATATTTGTCCTCACTATATAGCCAGTGTGTTTATGTCCAGGTGTGTGA
>OMNW01031126.1:47341-63700 GCA_900303245.1 Selene dorsalis | reverse complement strand
TTAGCTGTTGCTTTAGGTTTCCATGGCAACACATCAGCCTGCATAAGTCAGCCGGATCCGGCGCTCTCACTCATACAAAACATCTCGCCTTGTGACACAAGTCTGGATTTTACTCTCAACACACCAGAAACAGCAACAACCAATGACTCTGAACTCCTCTGAAGACAACCGGACCACCTCTGTGTTCACCTCCAAACTGACCCCCACCGCAGACATATGTGTGGGACTGGCCATCCTCTCTGTTGGTATGTGCATCTCTCTGCTCCTGGTTCTCTGTCAGCTTCTTTTGTTGCAGCTTTCTGGTGTTCAGACTCAAAACTTCATTCTCATTCATTTTAACTTTCCATCTTCCACATTATAGATATTTTCCCCCCAGTGGATAAAGTGTGACTAAAAACATTAGGTTTAGGATGAAGTTGCAGTGTTTCACAGTGACTTTGTATGGAGTGAATGTAGTTAAATTACATGTATTATTATTATTATTGTTGTTGTTGTTATTGTTATTAGCTGTTTTGATTATATAACAAAAGGAATGTAAGATGGACTACATCTTTTTTTTCCATTATCATTATTGTTTTTGGGTTTTTTTTATATTCTAATTATATAACAGATTTTCTGGGTGTTCTTTAGTATTTCTGTTTCCATCCACTTTTTTTACTCTGCATTTTTGTATGAGTGAAAATGGAAACATTAAATAGTCAGGATTTTGAAAATCTTTTTAATGAACTGTGTGAGGACGAAAACAAAAAAAATGGAAAATATATAAGACGGTAGTAGACGTACATACACATACACTATACAATGTAGTGCACAACACATAGTATAAGTATAATGGTGATCCTCTGAGTCTCTGAGCTCCACAGTTTTTCACGAACTGCATAAACAAGGCTGCACCGGTCTGTGGTTTATTTCGAGTCAGTCCAGGCTTCCACAACACCACCTAATGTGTATTACTCCACCTCTAAAATTAGTGCGCTCTGACCTTTTGTGAGTGATGTGAAAAGCAACATTCGTCCAGATTGTGTTGTTTTTATTCACAGTCCTCTCTCCTGCCTGTAGTAATTAAAACAAAGGCAGTGGATGAGATCACGTGATGTTGTTGTTGAGTCCACGGAGAAGGGGGAGGCCGAGCTGCATGGAGGAGACCACGAAACATTTAATTACACAAGGGATTAAATGTTTCTTTTCATATTATGACTGCGATTACTCCAAATCTTTAACTACATATCCTTTTTTTTTTTTAATTAATCATGAATGTCACACTAGCCTCAGTAAGTCCATATTTCAACCTTCATGTCATGTCATGCAGGTATATGCTGTTACCTTTGTGTTACCTTTCACCTTAAATAACCCCTAAGAGTGTTGAAGTAAGGTTTTATAAGCATACGGTGTGAGCGTTGTTTATCTATGCAAATCAAATCAAATCAAATCAAATCAAGTCAAGTCAAATCAAATCAAATCAAATCAAATCTCAAAGACGGAGTAATTACAGTGAAAGATCACTGATTGAATCTGTGTAATGAAATGAGCTGCACTAATATGTTTAGATTTTTTTAAAGTCTTTGTTGACTGACAAACTCCAGAAACCTGTCAATGATCCTTACGTTTCACTCTGAGTGTCTGAGCATGGAGAGGAAGGAAAGGAGAGGAAGGATAATGTTTCTTCTTTCTGAAATGGAAACATGTGACTAATGATTATTTTTAAACTGTTGATGATCTGGTTCAAGCTGAATGTGTGAAGACGCCTTTTTTAGTCTAATGAATTAGAACATGACATTCATCGCGCTGTCGACCACCATGGGTCCTGGAGGTGGATCCTTTCAGGGAAGAATTCATGAACCTGCAATGGATGCAAACGCTCACATGTCCTCTTAAAGTGACATGGAGAGGTTGTCTGTGAACAAATACCTCTTTCATTTGCATGCATGTCTAAGTGTTCACCTGCTGAATTAAAGATCAAATTAAAACAGTGAAGTAACAGACCAGTAACAGACCAGTAAACCAAAACAACGAGCTGAAAGAAGCTAAAATGCTGAGGAAAAAACTAACAAAGAAAACAAAAACTGCTGAGTACAGTGAAATAACTTTATACAGACAGACTGGATCTGTAATAGGCACAACGTAGTCACCAGACATTGTGTTTCATATCAGTCATCTTTGCCATGGTAACCTGGTGAAAAGTGTCGATTAATAATGAAAGCCAGTCAGCAAGACGTTCCTACGTCATGGCAGCTACGTTTTTGTTTTGTTTTCTTTCATGCAGGAACATTTTTAACCGTCATTAAACCTGCATGTGTTTTTTTTTTTTTTTTTTTTACTAAATCATTCATCGCTGTGTTAAAGGAAATTAATCCAATTAAGATTAAAACTATAATCGTGACTCTAATCAATACATTTACAGAAACAATGGCTGAAATGACTACATGTTATATGAAAGGTGTTCTCTTATTGTGACAAACCTAAAAAGTATTAATGAAACTGATTGTATACAACCTGCTCAGCTCCAAAGGTGGACAGTGATGAATATAGTGATGAACATTCAAATATTGGACTTATATTCAATAAGTGAACAGAAACATGTCTTTAAATGAATGTTTATGTGTTTTTGTGTTTGCTGCATCCACTTTGCACATTGACAATATGTTCATTTGTGTTCACAACCTGTTGTTCTGGCCTCAAGTGTCTAATGTTGAAACAAATATCAATGCTTACAGTCATCTCTGGTTGTTTTTGCCTCCCTGTAGTCCTCCTCTCAGTTATGGGCAATGGGCTGGTTTTGGTGATCTGTTACCGCAGGAGGAAGAAGATGGTGGGCTCGGAGCTGCTGTGCGTCAACCTGGCCGTGGTGGACTTCCTCTGCTGCATCTGTTTCTACCCTCTCTCCATCCTGTCCTCCTTCCACCACGCCTGGCTGGGGGAAAACATCACATGTGTTTACTACGGCCTGGGCTGCTACATCTTCGGACTGTGCGGCATGTTCACCATCACAGCCATCAGCATCATCCGCTACATGAAGACCTGCTACAGCCTGGTATACGGTGAGGGCAGGGTGTGATTGGAGAGGAGATGTTGACAAAGGTGCAGACAAAGAGGAGTGGAGGCAGCAACTTTACATAAATCTTTTCACATAGAAAAACATGATCTATAGTGGTGTAAAAGAAAACAAAGATAAGACTGAGGAGAGCGTGCAGAGGGTCCAAACGTCCACAATGTGCAAGTATTGTCACAGCAGGGAAACGATTACATCTTTCAGTTCTTCTTCTGTCGTGATGTCCAAAATAAGAAGTACTTTGCTGCTTTGTGCATCAGTGAGTGTTTTTAAAAATACCTTGGACAAAAGGTGGGAAAAAAGCATGCATGTCATATGACAGTTTTCAGATCAAAGTGACAAGCTTGTCTGTTCCTATTTGCACAAAGAGCCACATTTATTCATTGTTCCTCATGATAAATAGAGCCTAATATATGCAGAACTGATGATGTGTCCACTTCAGTTAAGAACTGAAGGATGTCAGTGGTCTTTTTCTATAATTATTATTAAACACTGTGATCATATTATGAAATGATTTCCATTAGTATTTGCATATGATGACCCAGTCAAATACACATTTAGACAGTAATTGAAGCAGTGATGTTTGTTCAAGCAATCTTCTTGAATTAGTGGTTTGAGATTTTAGAGGAAAAAAAACCCCCACATATTTCTTTTTATCGTTAATACCAGTGTCCTCTGAAAAGATGTCTTTTCATATGACCCTAAGTTTATTTTCCAAAAGGCAGAACCGTTCCTTTCAGGACTGAAATGTGAATTGTATGAGTAAACATTAATTAGCAGATCATTCACAGGTCTCTCTTGCCTCTTCAGCAGCGTGGCTGGAAGAGGCAAACATCCGGATCACATGCTGCGTCATCTGGCTGGTCGCTGCCGTGTGGTCCAGCTTCCCCTTGTTCGGCTGGGGCGAGTACGTCCCTGAGCCTTATGGGTTGTCCTGCACTATCGCCTGGAGGGGTTATCATACCTCAGTGAAGGACGCTTACTACGTGATCTGCTCCTTTGCCTGCTTCACCCTGGTTCCTGTCCTCGTCATCGTGGTGTCTCAGTGTCGTATCCTCTACAAGGTGTCCCGCTTCTCCTACTCGCTGTCCGCAAGAGGCATCCGCAACAACCTGAAGCACGCTGAGAAACGGCTCTCCGTGGTGAGGAAGGGGGTGGGAAGACGGTCCGATATGTGTATTGTTGTGTGTAGGACTGAGTGTTGTGCACACCTTTAACCTGACACTGAACTTGAGACATAAGACTTGGTCTCAAGTCAGATCTTCACCACATTAAAGACTCGAGCATCAACTTGGACCTAACTTCACTGAAACGTGATTCATTAGCACTTGACCCTTGTTGAGGATTTGAAAGCTTAAACACAGAGATTTGACCTGGTGGACTGTCACACTGTATTTGGACACTAGAAGTATTTGGATTTAAGAAATTGGGAACTTTACTCAACTAAAATGTAACTTCTTGAGATACGTTCCCTCAAGACTTGCACCTGTTCATAACTTGACGTTACTGGAGACAAGAGTAGAAAATGTGTGTGGCTTCACTCGACAGTGGACTTGCTCTAATTTACTTTAGCATGGGCTGGAGACTTGTCTTAACTTGTCAAAACTAAGGTCTTGATGTGGTGTTGGATCGACATTTTTGCTTTGGCAAGAACTTGGATTAGCCCCATGTTGGCTGAGATTGCAGCTTGTTTAAGTACACCAAGATATCACGAGCCTGATTTCTTATCATTGTGTCATAACTGATCCATAAAAAATTAAGAAATTGTTTAATTTCAGATTGGTGAATGCTTTACAAAGCAGCACTTTAATTTTGTTCAGTTCTCCCTAACGCCTGCCTCTGGAGACCAGGGCATGTTTTTTCCAGATGTTTCTGTACAACATCGCAACACTTCCTGCTTTGCGACTGAAAATAAACACGTCACTGTAGGTCATTTGAACACGGGAGATGCTGTCATTTTCCTATAATTATTCACATGACTGTTACGAGATGAGGGCTTGTCATTACAACACTGAACACATGATGTTTCTCTTGTCTCCAAGGAAACATGTATTATCTGACTACACTCCTGTTACTAGTCGCTACTCATAGTAAGAAATGATTCATTCTGTGTTTCCTGTGTCATGAAGTAACTTTCTTTCATCTATTACTTCCTCTTCCAGATGTTCTTCTGCATCAGCCTAGGTTTTGTGATTGCCTGGGCCCCGTACGCAGTCGTGTCCTTCCTCTTCATTTTCCACAAGGAGCACAGGTACATGGCTCCGGAGGGTTTCGTTTTCCCTGCCCTATTTGCCAAAAGCTCCCACATCTACAACCCGTTAATCTATTTCTACTTCAACAAGACTTTCCAGCGGGAGCTCCGCTGCCTTCTCTTCTCATTCTGCCCCAAACTGGGGGGGAACCGAGTCGGGGACCATATCAGTGTGGGCCATCAAGCCCCATACCCCATCCACATTCAGCTCCAGGAAAGAGGCTGCATTCAAAAGAAGGCCTTTGGTTTGTCTCAGGACAGAACTCGCAGTAAGAGCAAGAGCAAAGTCAAAGAAACACGCACCAACAGCAACCGTGTGCATGGCAGGCCGGTGTACACCTGCTGGGGGTCCACATCAAATAATACTCCCACCATCGTACACAATGAACCTACCAAAGGTTCCCTGCCTGTCTCCATATGAACGCTGTCATGTCATATCATGGGGTTGTATGTTGATATGTACCCGGTCATACATGCATGCATACGTCGTGCGACCTGATGACCTGTTGAAATGTTGGTGCATAAACCACATGGGTGCAAATCAACCGTCTGAACTCCCACCTGGCTGGCTGGACCATGTGCGACATGTCAATGCCCGACGTTCTCCCTGCATTTCCTGTCTGTCCGTAGACAATGAGTTTACAGTGACGAATAGTGTTGCTTTACAATTCCCTAAATCCATGTAAACTAATGGCAGACAGTGTTGATAGGGATCCACTTGTTTAGCCATTTGCTGGTCCATTAGCTCTACATAGCTGTTGCTAACTTTTTGTCTCAGCTATATGATTTTCACATAGTTTAGTAAATTTTGCAAAATGACATAAGGGTTATGCCAATCTCCTCAGTGCCTGATAAACAGCTTACACTTCAGCTCTGCCCACTGCAGCGTCTGCCTTTGGACTCCTCTGGTCACACTGTTGCCCAGTTTGCTAATGCTAACATTGGAGGTGTACCTTTATGCTACCTCCGGCAAAAAAAACGCCATTGTCACATCCAAAATGGATCAGCTGCGCAATGAACCGATGGGTTTTTGAAACCCAGGCCCACTGGTGTTAATGTTTACCACTTCACGAATAGGATAATATTTTCCTTCTAGTCTTGAAAAAAGAAATATCACCAGGTTGAAAGCGGGAACAACAACAAGGCAAATCTAATATTTGCATAGTGTTTTTGAGAATCGATGCACAATCACAAAACAAAACATTCAATGGTTATGGATATATTGATATCCATCAGGATATCTTCATACATCTCAGATCTACTGTTTATACACGAGTCTGTGACTTTAAGGTTTCCATAACAAACAAGTAGCAACTGCACAGCAAAACAGGCCCTTTGTTGTGTCTTAATTACACCTATTTAGGCCATTGTGGACACATGGCTGAAGATAATCACACGTAAACACACGTATTATACAGACTTCTTCCTCTGTCTAGACCTGCAGTTAAAATTAGAGCAGCCACAGAAACTTTCCTCTCATGTTTTTTTTTTTTTTGTTTGACATTTCGTTTAAAGAAAAATGACTCACGGCATATGGATTTCTGATACCATCAAAGACATCCAGTGTAGAGGTATCTAACTTTAACTGATGTGATGTTGTAATGTCATTCACACTGTTTTTAGTCCTCTTAAATCGTACAGATGGTGTGAAGATCGGGCCACAGAGTCACTGTTCACTTGCTGGTTATCATGATTTCAGCCTGTGGTTGCCTCTCCAGCAAATCTGTCTCGAGTGTTTGTACTCTGCTCACTATGCCACAAAGAGGAAGGAACATACTGCTGTTTTCTCTGTAATCAGCTTTTTTTTAAAAATCAACGATGCCATGAATTCCTCCACATTTGTACAGTATTTGTAATATTACGTTTTTCTGTTGTTCTGTCCCTACCTGTAATAATGACAGTGTATTGAGTTAGCAAACATGGATGTGAGTATTATTCTGTATCAAGCACGCATCCATATCTTCATATTTGAATGTGTCGTCATACAAGTAAAGTTACTTTCATGAATTTGGGATGTTTTTTTTTTTTTCAAAGTTCATAATTTAACGTGCTAACTGAGCCTAATCTCTGATGTATGTTAATTCAACCACTATTGATATTTAAATGTGCTGACTATGTTCGTCTGTGAATATATCTTTGTGGTCATTATTCATCTCCCTTGTGGTCTAAAGCTGATCCAAAGCTTTATTTTTCTAAGAGCCTGGTGTTTTGTGACATTTAAATTATATTAATATGAGAAAAAACAAATAAATAAGATACTACAATATGATGTCAAATTACTATCAACAGTTTGAAAGGAAGAAATTCACAATTCTTTTTCGATTGTTGATATTTCACAGCTCCAATGGCTTAAATATTCTGACATTTGTATTCAGTTCATGGTTGAATTTTCTGGTGACTCAAAAGATGCATTAATGAGAGGAAATAAAATTCCCTCAGAGAGCAGACTCGGCTTCATCTCATTTCTTAACCCTTAGATTTAAATGCTCATGCATGTTAATGGTCGACCAGTTCATTTGTCACAGTTTAAACAGCTGTAGCGTACTCTATTAAGCTATCAAGTTAGTAGCTAAACCCTCCTTGACACCTGCTGATAGTTGTTGATTTGCTGCAAAGATCATTAGTTTTATACTTATGATTTTAACCTACAGATTCACAGGTAGAAAACCAGCCAGTGCATTTACTGGAGAATTCAGCAGCTGAAGTTATTTATAGGAGATGGTAGAGACCAAAGCGGAGATAAAATGAGAGAGGATATTGTACTTCAATCAGAAGTACACTGGTGTTACACCTTATCATCAAACAGTTTTTGTCACAGGAAGTAACTTTTATATCAGTGTTGTTCCAGTGCCTCGGAGCAGCCCACTCGTCTGCTGGTTCAAGTATAGTCAATGTGAATCTGTCTGTTTATTGAGGGGCCCCTCCTGGGGGATTTTGTCTGGAGCGAGTGCAGACCTCTGGAGTATACATTTACAAATCAACATGAATTACATGTTGATTAGTTACATGCACACTCATGCAGACAAAACTAACGGGCTGAACTGAGAAACCAAACATGACATTTAAATTTCATGAGACTAAAGCGCCAGATGAAAAGTCGTGGTCACTGATACAGTCTGAGTCTGTTCTGACTGAAGGTCTCGAGCAGCGAGATGTTTACGCAGGCTTTGTGTATGTGCCACTGATTATGTAACCTCTTTACAAGAGGGTGCATTGATGAGCAAAACCGGAAAGAACTCGCCTCAGAGCTCTACGAGGAATTTACTATAGTGACATCCACTCAACACAGGTTTGATATCATGTTAGAAATATGAATAAGTCGAAGAATGTGTTCAATATTGAAAGGCACAAGGTGCATCAAGGGAAGATCTTTACACAGAGGAGTATCGGCCTGTGACAGCTCAATTTGCTTCCATTGAAAACTGTGCAGACATCTCCAGAAAAGATCCATCAAGGGCCTATTAAAGAAAACATACAACAGACGTAATTTCATGTCATGAGTTGGAGTGACATTAATTGAATACATCCGTATAGTAACTGCCACTGCTGCCACACACAGCCAAGATCAAACCAATCATGAAAACAGCGACCTACTCTGAACTGGCGTCATGCTGAGCTTTTGACGACTAGATGAAAACCATTAACTTTTCAAAATAAGACTCCTCCAGGACAAGGACCAACTCAAAACACTGATAACAAAAGGGACGAAAGAAAATGATGTTTGTTGGTTTGAACGTCCCCCTGCTGACAGGTTATTACTGAGGTTTGTCTAGTTTAGTCCGAAGAGTTACCACTCATAATTTGTCATTATTAACCTATGAATAGATGATGTGAAGGCAGACCTTTCTGTTCAGTCCATCCATACCGCTGTCTTCAAGCAGCGACGTTTCAGCCAATTGGAAAATAGTATTTCTTGTTGCCTGGTAAACTCTCGGTTTCTGCAGCGCTGCAAGCACGTGTCCCACGAATGTACACGAGTGCTCTGGATGCGTGACCAGGTTTTAGACAGTGACGGACTGACCATCTACCGGATCGTGGAATCGAACCCACAGGGACATAAACTGACCTCATGATGTGGCTATGGGACACTCACACAGGAAACACAGATGCTGCGATAGGACCAGGACCACCGGAGCTGGGGCCGTACCGGAACCGGGACCAGGACCACTAGAACTGGAACCGGTCCCAGGACCACCAGAACCGGAACCGGTAACGGTACCAAAAACACTAGAACCTGAACCGGTACCAGGACCATCAGAACCGGAACCGGTACCGGTACCAGAACCACTAGAACCAGAACCGGTACCAGGACCACCAGAACCGGTACCCGAACCCGAACCGGAACCGGGACCAGAACCGGGACCGGGACCAGAACCGGGACCAGAACCGAGACCGGGACCAGAATCGAGACCGGGACCAGAATCGGGACCGGAACCGGGACGAGAACCGGGACCGGGACCAGAACCGGGACCGGGACCGGAACCAGAATCAGGACCGGGACCGGGATCGGGACCGGGAGAGGAACAGGTACCGGGATCGGGTCTGTTTCAGCGCTGAAACCTGACATCTCCTGTATTTGACTTTACATTGCTATGAACTGTGGGTAATTTCCTTAAGCAAAGTCAGCATCGATGTTGACTGACTGTGAGGGGACATAAACTGACTTGATGATGTGACAGTGGGACACTCACACACTTCACGTGAACGAGCCTAAGTCATGTACAGTCTGTGGTCTGTAAGAGACCGGAACTGAAACTCAGCCATTAAAATGACGGACCAGGGACACAAGAGGCCCAGTTCACTTCCGCCTCTGAACCCTAACTGACTTCAACAACGTCAGCTGTAAGTGAGTGTGAGAGAATGGGACAGGACCAGGACCACCGGGACCGGTACACACACACACACACCAAGCTAAGTTCACACTTGAAGGCTCTGCTAATGTTAGCTAGTAGCCGGTGTCTGGGTTTTGAGTTGAGCTGCAGTAAACGAGTGTTAGATGTTTTCAGATAGTTTTGTGTTTCGTGTGTGTGTTGTGCTTCAACTGTAGGCCTGTGGGCTGATTGACTGACATGATTACGTCGCTCGTTTGACTAATTGCCTCTCTGCCTCTGTTCGTTGTTATTCTGCCTCACTACCAAGTTGTTAACAGCTACAAAGAAATATTAATCTCTAATAATCACCAATGTTCTAAAGGCATAGAGCGACCTTCAAGTATTGAACATATTGGCACACACACAGTTCGGAAAGCAGAATTGTTTTTAAGTGTTTTTAATTAAAGCTCCCTTGTTGAAGGTCATCATACTATTAAACTAAGCCGAGAGAAATACAATTAAAAAATTTCACGCCTGAAAAGGTTGTTTTTCATTAAACTAGCTGGATTACTGTTGTGATAGAGACACAAGCTGAACTCTATGACGCACTACAAGCTCAGATGTAAATTAATATAATTAAATTGTGTGTGTGCACCTATTCATGTACATATGAGGGTGGTGGGGCTCATCGGTGGGACCCTGTTTTTTTCGTACGCACCGGTTGTCACGGCATCCCACCCTCATTAACCTGGAAAACAGGGACGAGGCAACAAGGCCCTGATGGGACGCATGGCGATCTCATTATCGGAGGAAGCAGCCCAACTGGAGCGTAACGGGACAGGCTGGGTGTGAGGTGTGGATGGAGAGGGTCTGGGAGGAGGAGCTGGCTTGGATCAGAGAGGCACTGAAGGCCAAGGTCAGGCATACACACACACACATACAAAAAAACACCCTCTTCTCTTTTGTGTGCCAACCAGGCCTCCATTGTTCAAAACCTCATTAGCAGCAGTTAGAGGACGTTGTTGTGCAGGACAGGAGGCGTCACTCTGCGGCTCCTTCACAGCAGAACCTTCAAACTCAGATGCACATTGCTTCGTATCTCTCTTCTCTGCAGAGTTGAAACCTGACGACTGAGCACGCACTGCAGCACAACACAGGCCAACCGGGAGTTTGAGGCCTCACTTGGAGACGTCGGCATGGATGCTTCAGGTTATGGGATCGCAGCGATGAGGAGAGGAAGCTATGACGACGCCGCAGCTTCTCTGCGTCCTGTGAGTATCGATCGACCATCCAAAGGCAAAGGTGATAAAGGGCCTGTCGGTAATGACTGCTGAGTGTGACTCAGTGTGATATGCTGCTTCATAATTGTTCCGGGCTCATGAATATGACATGTACATCTCGCTCATCAGGTGCTCTGTGCATATGAGAGATTTGCAGGTGACGTTTTATGTGAGAAAAGGTCATTAACTTTCAGTATCAAGAAGAGAGACACCTCTCCACGTTAAGCTGCAATGGCAGTAATGTGATGAGTGATGTCATTCCCCCGAGCTGTTCTCCATCTTGCTCTCCATTGGATAGGGTCCTCGTGTCTGACAGATTCATTTGTATAAAGCTGAATTGTGGTCAACTCTTAGGACACGCCACAACTGCTCAAATGGCCGCACCGCATACCCAAAATGCTTTGCGGGGACGTCAGCAAACGGTTTGATGCGCTACATAGGAAATGAATAGGGAAAAGTGTGAGAACTAAAGGCAGATCTCTGACTTGGTTGGGTCTCGTCAGGCTTCTGTAACGTAAACATAAGTTATCAGCAGCAAAAATATCTGTGTGATTCTGTGGTGTTGACTCTTTCCCTGTTTATTTTACATTTATTTCCTTTACCTCAAGCTGAACCAGAGTTTAGCTGTTACCTCAGCCAGTTACCTCTGTTGGGTTTGGGAGTTTTCACATGCACAAGCGCTGAATGTTGCATCGGACATCAGATGTAAAAACTCAGTGACACGGTGAATTAAACAGAGATTTGCAGATATAGTAACGCAATGTGTTCCATCACCGCTTCTGCATTGACCGAGGGTTTGTAAGACATCGACAATAGTTTGGGCACTTGTTGGAAGTTAACTTTCACGGCTTCAGTTTCTTTTTGTTGCTGCAGGAAAACTGTAGGTTAACCACTGAATAGGCCTGTTTTTATGACATTCACATTCCTTTCTCAGGTTTTGGTGACTTAACCATTTTATTTTTTAACCTTAACTAATTCCGAGGCAACTTAAACTTTAGTGATACATTGAAGCTGAAGATAAACTTTGCACCAGTAAATCCTGATGGAGATTTTTCATGGTAGTCTTCTGTACATACACACAGGGGTGATCCATATACCCCCCCTGGGAAGCACATTTGTGTAACCAGGGCTCATAGGTAGGTCACTGGTCCTTTGTGCCCAGGTCCTGGATCATGCACCAGCTCCAGCTTGGCTCTGACTGCCAATACAAAGGCCAGAAAGAGACTCTTTGTCAAGTGTTCCTGCCTTTGTTTGTTTTGTTTTGCTGGGTTTTTTTTTCTAGCTTCATCTTAGATTCTGCTCAACCTAATTTTTCAGTTTGTCCATGGCAATTAGAGCACAAGAGCAAACACAACATGGAAACTCTGTGTTTGTTGTCTTTCACACAAATTAACAAAACAGTGTTGATGAGTGTACGGAGGATTGTCCCTGCTGGGAAAATGAAAGGATAAACTAAAGTTCAGGATTGTTAACAGAAAGTTAGCCCTTAGTTGTGCTGGTGATGTGGTCCAGACTGAAGTGTCTCAACAGCTACAGGATGAACACAATCATTTAATTTTTACACAGACATTCAGAGTCCCCAGAGGATGAGCCTTAACTTTTTCCTCCAGCGATATCATCAGGTCAAATTTTAATGGATCCATACCTGCTGACTGGACTAAATATAATCAACTTCACATGTATTTTGTGATTAATGCCAATAGTTGAAATAAATAAATAAATAAAATAAAATAAAATAAAAAATGCCATCTGCACGATTGCCATTCTGAGCATGTGCCAAGCTCATGCAATGTAATCTTGTCAATTGAATTTCATGTAATTTTTTATTTTTGAAACGTCAGTAATTTATTATTAATGATACCATGTCTTTGTTTATCCTTTGACCTCCACTTTTACTGGCCATCATTTTGTCTGTTATTACACAATCAGACGCTTTCCCAGCCTTTAAAATTTCCTCCTTCACTTGCAATGACATTTCCATCGGCTAAAATAGAGCTTCTCATCATTTTAGGATTACATCTGAAATGATGACCTAAGCCTTTTTTTATTTACAATTTGATGTATGGCTTGAACCAGACATCTGATCTGATCCAGATCTGATTCTTTCCCTTTTTTACTATAGATTGGCCTTGTTGTTGCCAGGCAACATGTAATCAGCAGTAATCACTTCTACCCAGGTGAGATAATATCGACGCCAATAACAGTAGCTATACATTCACAGACTCAAAATTGTTTGCTGCTCAGTCTCATTTTTGTATGTATTTATAGGAAGGAAGTCAACAACATAATTAAGCACAAGCTAAAGGAAAGGTGGCGAAAGCAGTGGGAGAAAGAAAGGAAAGGGAGGTGATATCACAGCATCCAGAGGAAAGTAGGGGAAATGAGGTGCGCAGGGAGAGACAGGAGGGAGGAGACGGTGGTCACAGGACTTGGGTTCGGGCATACAGGGTTAAATAGCACATTGCACAAAACAGGGAAGCACAACACATGTAGCTGTAACTATTGTTGTGGGGAAGAAACAGTGGAGCATGTCCTAGTGCGCTGTAGTAAACATGATGCACAAAGGAGGCAAAAGATACGGTAAGCATAGTTGATATGCTGCCAAGTGATTCAGGAAGTGAGGGCATTAAAATTCTTGAGAGCGACAAAGCTTTCTTTTTCTTTTTTTTTTCGGTTTGGTCGAGAGTTATATCCATCCTGATCCACACTCCTAACCAGTCGGTGGTGGTAATGCACTGAAACGTTGTTTGCTAACCGCCATAAAACTGAAAGAAGAAGAAGAAGAATAGGAAGCAGCTGGAGGAGAGTGGTTGAATTCTGTTTTCGCCCTTTGTTAATAGAAACCAGTCAAAGCTAGCAGGTGTTTGATGCCTCGTTTTATGTGCTGGGACCCTGTTTGTGCTGTTGATGAAGTTTGTTGCTGTTCTGAGGATTATTTGTGGCTATGAATGGCTTTTTTGTTCGCAGTTGGCTCGTGGCTACAAAGACAGCAGTATCTTCCTATCTGGCTGTCTGTGCTAAGGTCGCTACAACTAGAGAAGTTTGTGGTCGGGAAACTTGATCTCTCGAGGGGGTGTTCTACTCGGTCTCATTGTGCGTTAGAACATGGGTTGAAATTACGCCAGAATATCCCTTTAACTTTAACCTTAACTCTGCCGTTATTGTTGTCACCACGTCAATGCATGGGCTCCACCTTTGTGAGAAAGTCTTTTTTAATGCAGGCCACGTTCCCTGTAATTTCATTCAGAGAAGAGGAGAACTGAATTATCTACTTGTTGTGTCAAGTAGCTCAGGAGGAACCATCCCTACATCTAATTGGCAGATTAAACCTGGTCTGTCGAGGTTTTGCTCCTTAAACTCAGAAGAAGAGAAACATTAAAAATCTTATCACTTAAATAAAATTCATGTGTAGTGTCATTCAGTATAATTCGATACACTGCTACAGCTTTAATAATCCTTACTGAAACCTTACTGAGTAATCTCATAGCTGTGTGGAGCTTTAAAGATCCTTCTGTGTATTTATGATAACATGTTAATACACATCAAAAATGTGATTTAAAATTCACCTATACATGTGCTGCGTCTTTTCTGTGTGTGTCCTTGACACCAAGTTGAACAAGTGTGTCAAAGAAAGCAGTGTCAAACACCACGCACCTTTATGGCATTATGAGTGTGAAAAGCATGTGTGAAAATGGTACGTAAAGTGGGCGTACAGTGTGACTAGAGTGATGTATTGGAAAAACTCACACACTGGTATCACACGCAAGAGAAAATAGAAACAGGCCCTGGATACGTATCTGTGTGTAAACTGTGTTTTGATCCTCAATTACATCCTCTGTTTTCTTTCAGCACCTCAGACACTTGGCTCAGAGGCGACGCTCTGCCCCATCTCTGGTCTTTGGGAGGGCCTTGGGGATGCCATGGTCTCCTATCAGGTGTGTAAATCATTATTTTAAATCTTTGAACATTTCTGAATCTGTAATGCCCCTGTGTCTTATACTCCCAAACAGACAGCTTACGATCTTGTTCAATTTTGCACTGTTGACCGGCCGAGTGAATCAATAGGACTTAATGGGTGCATCTCGTCAGGGGGTCAGGATCTGTTTTTGTTGACTTCAAGTAGGTTCTGTTTTCTATAGCCAGATCTAGACTGATGCTGTGTGACTGGTGACTGCTTTCTCGGCAGTGATGCATTTATTGATCGGTTTAAAAAATGAAACTAGTACTTAACCGGTAATTGAACCAGATGTGAACCTGATGAGAGTCAGGATGTAATTTCCAGTCACAACCCGGCCTTTCAACATCAGAGAAGCAAATATAAGCTTCAAAACGTTCAGCGGTCAAAGCTTGCAGAGATAATGACAGAAGATGGCACAAAGATGACACAAAACAGCAACAATTTACCCCATGTAGTTAAAGGTTGATTCACTTTTTGTGTGTCAAGTCGTTTTGACATGTCCAACAGTTGTGATGGACGGAGGAGTCTCTAGGGCCTGCTGCCAGCTCATGAGGGTTGATGGCTGGCACCTGGCTGGGTGTGGCTACCCAGTCGGAGCAGAAATGCTCAGCTCTGGGAAGAGTGTTGTGTTGTGTTGTGCATCTTCATTTCCTGTGAGATTGTTGGGTCTTTGGCAGCAGGTAACTTAAGAATATGCATTTTTGCAATCATGAAATCTTTGAGTCATAATATGTAATTTTGTTTTTTAAGTCAAATCTGCCATTTATTAAGTATTCAGCAACAATTATGTGTTTACATGGGAACATTTTTGCAGCCTCCGGCCTACAGGTGGCAGCAGATAAAAAACAATCTGTTGTCACAGAGAAGCACTTGACAAACAGAAGTAAAAACTTGCTTCCCCGCCCCCTCGCATAGCAGACCATACAGCCCACTCTGTTCAGGCCACAAACACAGATGTCCCTCTGGGGGATTCACAGACGCCGACGTGGGTTTTTTTTCTTCTTTTTTTT
>OMNW01031126.1:23551-33728 GCA_900303245.1 Selene dorsalis | reverse complement strand
CTTCCTTCCTCTCTTGAAGTATTATAACACAGTCTTTCCTTCTTCACCTAGCTGGTTTTAATTCATCCAAATATTTCAACGAGATTAAGGTCGAGCACACTTGGGCAAAACTTTCTGGTTAAGTTTAATATAAGGACTGAGAATCTCTGATAGGTAATTAATAACACATGGTATACACAAAGCAAGCAGCATCTATAATGTAGAAATCCATTTCAGTAGGTCAGCAGGAATAACAGAGGAGTGCCTATTAAACTGTTTTGCACAGGTGGGTGGGGGTGGGGGGGCTCTTAACCAATCAGCACCTCTCAAACACACTGTGAACAAAAAATAATAATTCACTCCATGTGCTGCAACAGTCGGCTACTCGGAACTTTGTAAAAACATGGTTGGTTTTTTCGTATTTCCAAATTTTTCAAACAAAAAGACTAATTGGACGAAGTTCAGCTTCCACAGGCAGAGTATGACGTGAATGAGCCGTGCTGCGGCAGCGCACGGCAATGACGTCATCGAAGTAGTTGATAAAAGCTCATGGGAAAAAAAAACAAACCCGGAAGACAATAACAAGGTAACTCCAAACCGCTCCAAAGTCAAACTCAGTACAGGTGATTCATAACAAAATATTGGTGAAATGAACGAGTTTCGCGGCAGATAATGTCTTATTTAGAGGCTGCATTGTCGATGCCCCATCACTCCCATTATATGGATATACGTGGATCGCCAATGGATCTAAATATCGTCCGACGGACTTCAAGTTACATCCAAATTGTACGGGTGAGTAAATGAACGTATTTTATGCTAGAAATAAGGTCCAGGTTCCAAAAAACGGAACTTCCCCTTCAATAATTAGTAGACGTCATGGTCTGTCCTTAGTTCCTGTTTTATTTTGAAGTTCATATCTTGTCTTCCTGTGTTCTCGCTCTTCTGATCTTGTGTATTTAACCTGTATGTTTTCCCATTGTCCTTGGCGGGTGGTCTGTATTCATTCCCCATGCTTGTGCTCCATGTTTCTGGGTTCCTGCCTTTTTGTTGCTTCCCCTACGTTACAATAAAACCTTTTGTTCACTGAACTTTACCTGCCCCTGCCTGAGCCTGCATTTGGATGTGCATTCATCTCAGCCTGACAGTAGAGGTACTAGAAAGTAGGATTAGGTCAGCAGCTTGAATTGTCGTCGATTTCGATACAACTTTTAGCCCAAAACATGCACTGTGACACTGTGACATTTGCCGTGGGGCTGTACTGCGGTATCTGGTTATGCAGGTTGCACGTTGATGCAAGGAAACATCAAAACTTTATCAAACAACAAGATCTGAAGGAAATTGTAGGAACTCTTATCTGTGACTTCATAGCTGTCTGCAGTCTGCATCAGCCATCACATGGAGGTGGTGTTACATGTGTTCTCTTAAGAGCAACTTGATTTTCTGAGGGGATATTTCAATAACCTTTTGCAGAGAGAGCTTTGGAGAACCAGTGAAAACATCAAAGATGTATTTACATATTATAATGAACTCCAGCAGTAACCAATAGTGGAGGGCACATTTGATTATTTGCATTATCAAATAAGCAATAATAATAAATCTCTAAAATATGATAAAAACTGGATGAATGTCTTCATGCCAGCTGCTGTGACAGGCACAGCAGTACCTTGGGCTAAATGGTAACATCAGCATAACTTACTGCTGTTTGTATCATAGTCATATGAACTGACTGAAATCAATATTACAGCCTCAGAGTATACATACAGTGGTTAGATGTATTTCCTATTGCTTGTTTTATTTCACGCCATCAAAAATGAAGGAGCAAATCTTTACATTTGAGAATTTGGCATCATTTAATTTTTATTTATCAATTAAAGAGGTGATAATTTACTTACATTAACTTGTTTAGAAATTATTAGTATGTATAATATATAGCCTGTGCCCCAGTATAAATGTCATGCAGGCCATGTGCTTTAAGTTTTTCCATGTTTGTTGTAAAGCGACCTTGGATCTCATGAAAGGCACTACATACATTAAAGTTATTTTGATTATGTTATTATGTACCGTGGTCATCAACATTCAGCCAGCTGATGGACAATGCCTCTTTGTATGTTTTTCATCCATTTCATTGCTCTTGTCAAGCTACATTGTTCCTGCTCAGCTCCGAGGGAGAGCATTTTTTTTATTTCCACTGGAGAAGTAATAAACTCTTCAATAATGAGTGTTGCTCAAAGTGAACTGACGTCACAGTGCATACACTTGTCAGTAGAACATGTGTTAATAAAACAGAGAGTCTGTTTGCCAGGACAACTGGGAGACATCTGTGGGTTACATTTAAATCAACAGAGGGAAAACAGAACATTACAATGAAAGTGATTATATTTTCCCTATTAATGGTTCTATATGTTTACTTCTGCTGTCCTGTTGATGCACTCAGCTTATTTAAAATCATGACAAAACTACCCGTCTTTACTACAATACTACACCTGAGTGTGCATGTCTACCTGAGCCATCACACAAACTGGGCATGCACAAGCTGCTGTAAACAGAAAGTAAAAATTGTCTACTCTGCAGTCGATTCAGTCGGGTAACATTATTTGTTGAATTTTTGCTACCACGTTGCAGCTGTGGTCTTTACTGGTCTTGAGAAAAAAATACAGAGTCCAGCTTGACTGACACCGAGATGAGATTGAGACCTAGAAGACAAGACCAGTCTCGAGTACTACCACACCATCAACCACAGAGGTTGTTATTGATGCCTGTTGTACCTGTTATTGTTTTCTACCCTTTAACATTGTAATGTTTAAAAATCACTATGCTCCACGCTCCCATCTCCAGTAATCAACCTTCCTTTGTTTCACCCTCCTAATGGTTTCTATTACCACCAGTTTTTCTTTTATGAATTACTTTATTATTCGTATTTGTAAAAGAAAAACTGTACATTTACTGTACATGTAGCGACATTACTGCTTGACTAATAACCACTTTTTTCCACTCGACTGCCCATCTGCATTCATTACCACCTAATTGCATTACTTGCCACCTGCTATTTTAAAAAGGCTGAGCGAGTGAGTCAGACTGACAACACACTGGGCAAGTGTGTAATTATGATTGTGAATAGTGCAAAGAGGAATCAAGGCTAGAAGTATGGAAAAAAAAAAGAAAAAAAAAAGAAAAAGACATGTTTACATTAAAGGATTAGAAAAATTAATGTGTGGAAACGTGCCCTGCTGGTTGTGTAAGCTCATGGCTGGCAGTCAGCACTAATGAGAAGAGGCCAACACAGCTGAACAGCTTTCCCTTCAGTAAACAGTAATGATTTGTGACAGCTGAAGCGTAAACAATATAACACGCAGAGAGGAGAGCACTTGTCAGACCTCTACACTCATCTGAATAGACATTATTTATTCCTTTTAAAAAAAGATCAGAAGCACATGACATAACTCTGGCAGGGTCGTCCGCACAGCTGAGGCTATATTTGGTCATTTGTTGTGATGAATCAAGTATAGTTTTCATTGAAATGTTATATAATAATCATTGTTTGGATTCATTTAGATAGCAGCAGTGTTGCCCGTTACGTAACAGATATGTAAAATGGCATCATATAGTCATAGTAGTGTTAGTAGTTTATGTTATGTGCTGCAGAACTGTGGTACGCTTGAAGTGACAGTGACACTGGTTGTGGAAATAGTAGTAATAGCAATAGCAGCAAAGTGGTAAAGGGAGTCGCAGAGGCACTAGCAGAAGTAGTAGTTGTAGTGGTGGTAGTAGTAGTAGTAGTAGTGGGAAATGTTATACAAGCACCCTTGGTTTGCCTATTTAGATGGAGTCATATGTTATGTAACAAACAAAAATGAAAAACTGTGGCACAATCATCTTTGATATAAGGAAGCAATATAGTTAACACTCAAACGTCCCAGCTCGTCTCTAACCACAGTGCTTGACACAGTACAGTGTAAATCCTGGTGCCCCAGTGTTTTTTTTTTTTTTCTTCTTTTTTTTAACACTTTGAGACTTTGGGTAGAGCTGAAAATGCTCTTTGTGGTTAACAACATCTACAGTCAAGTTTCATCTTTCCTCCACTAAATGACTCATACCACCCACATTTCAGGCTTGCTTGTGAGCAAAACACATGTGGCAAAGTTTTGCTTTGATTGGTGTCACCAGATGTTTGGCCTGCACCTCAGCCCACAATAACAATTTATCTTGCTATATGTCAATAAGTGGTATCAATAAAAAAAAAAAAGTGTAAATAGTATATGAACTTTCTAAATCACATTTTCTTCTTCACCTTTCACTTAAGTGGGTGCCGAGAGCCGCACAAGGTTGACTTTGTCACCTTTTGACGTCTCTAATGCAGGAAGTGGTCCGTGCATCAATACTCAGAACTTCACAGATGTGTTGCAACACGGAAGAAGACACCAGACGGAGTGAAAGTTGTTCATTTAGCTTCAGCTCTTTTATTTTACTCTACTTCCTGTCTGCTGACCTTTGTAGATTTGATAGAGTTAAAATATGTTGTTTTTTTTTTCATGTGTTATACATGTATTCATTTGTTTCTCTGTATTTTTAAAAATGAAAAGCCACCCTTGACTTTGGAAACAGCATTTAGCAAAAGAGTCTGACTACATTTTACTAGCAGGAGTAGTGGCAGTAGTAGTTGTAGTAGTAGTAGTAGTAGTAGCAGCAGTAGTAGTAGCAGCAGCAGTAATAGTAGTAGTAGTAGTAGCAGCAGTAGTAGTAGTAGTAGTAGCAGCAGTAGTAGTAGTAGTGGCAGTAGTGGTAGTGGTAGTAAGAGGAGGAGTAGGCGTAGTGGTAGTAGTATATTAGCAGCACCAATAGCCTCAACGGTTTATACGCTTGTAAGTTTATTTTTAGACGGAAGTGACGTTACGGCTGTTAGCCTGTACTTCCTGGATACGGTTGCTACAACAACTCGTTGCTTCCCTTTTCCTCTAGTTTGCGTTAGCAGCCTGTGCACAAACAAACATCAACGTTAACTATCACAGCTACAGTGTCTGGTGGTTTTCTGATGTAGTGTCTGACAGATGGCTTTTGTTTCGCACAGCCACCGAGAACCAAACGCGACCTACACGTTCTCCAGTCGGCCCAGACCCGTGGAGAACCGCTGCAAGTACCGAGACCATCCGTCTGAACAGTACGTGTCGTTAGCGTTAACACTCATGTTGTTTATGCTAAATGCTAATGCTGCGTCATTTGAAATGTGGACAGTCCAATCCAGTGTAATCTGTTTTTCTTTTTTTTTCTTTTTTTAATAAAATAAAAAAAAATCCAGCTTTAGATCAATGATATGGGCATTGGTGTAAAGTAGGTAAATATGTTAAACACCTACACGTATTCATCCTGTGTTAACATCTGTAACTTACACCTTATGGTACTTCATGTTTCAACAAAAGGGAAAATTTTCACTTTTTACTCACCCATGATATTTATCTAACTGATATTTACTACCAACGAAAAAATTTTAGTTAAACCTGCACATCAGTCAGTTATATTATTGATAATAAGTAGGGAAGAGTTATGCAATATATGTATACAAGACTTCATAATGAGGTAAATACTTTGGTTGTTGAACATAGTTAGAACGGGGACACTTCACTTTAAATGAAAGTACATTTTTAAACTGTGGTGTCACTACTTTAACAGGAATCTAAATACTTCCTGGATGGTGGTGGATACACATTTCACCTTTGAGGCTTGCAAGTGTCAAGATCAACTGGACTTTTCTTTTTGTTTTTACAATTCAGAACACGCAGCAATTATGGGAACATTTCCTATGACCGTCGTGTTGTCAGAGGAAACACTTACGCGAAACACATCATACCAACTGTAAGTATGAAACACCCATTTCGCTGTGTTTTTATTGCTGATAGTTTTGCCCTTGTACTTCCAACCTTCCACTTTGTCCTGAAAATGTGTTTCATCATGCGCCCCTGACAGACAGCTCAGCCAGACCCTGCTGAAATAGAAAGACAACAGGAGATCAGGAGGAGAGTTGCTGCTCGAAGACGAGCCAGAGAGCAGCTCAGACCCAAGACTCCTGAAGCCCTGCAGGGAAGAAAACACATTGATGTGCAAACAGGTGAAACATCTCTCCTTAAAAAAATTCAGAACTGTTACCTCCATACTTCTGGAAACCAGAAGCATAAATACTCGTAACTTTGTTTTCAGACCTTTATCTTGAAGAACTGAGTGATGTTATAGTGGCTACAGATATTGAATGCCAGACTGATGCTTTCCTGGACAGACCAGCAACCCCACTCTTCATACCTGCCAAATCTGGCAAAGATGCAGAAACACAGATAGAGGAAGGGGAGGTGGGTAATTTAAATGGCAGGTCATTATTTTAAGGAACATGTGCACAGTGTTTCTGACCTTGACCCAAGTGTCCTCTGCAGTTGTTCGACTTTGACAGGGAGGTGCAGCCGGTGTTGGAGGTCCTGGTGGGGAAGACAGTCGAGCAGTCTCTGCTGGAGGTGATGGAGGAGGAGGAGCTGGCCTGTCTGAGGGCCCAGCAGAGGGCCTTCGAAGAGCTCCGAAACAATGAGCTGGCAGAAGTGCAACGACTTCAGGAGCAGGAGAGACGCCACAGAGAGGAAAAAGTAAGCAAATGAAAGACAATAGCAGCAAGCCTATACCAGTGAGGATAAAATCAGGAAATAGCAGCAACGCCACACATGCATCGGTCCTGAACATGCACGCTGGCACGGGAAACCTATTCCACAAAGGGCCGGTGTGGCTGCAGGTTTTCTTTCCAACCAAGCAGCAGCACACCAGACTTGACTCATTTAATCAACTGGTCTCAGTCTTCAGACAGTTGATTGGTCAAACTGTGTGCTCTTGGTTTGTTGGAACAAAAACCTGCAGCCACACCGGCCCTTTGTGGAATAGGTTGCCCATGCCAGCGTGCATGTTCAGGACCGATGCATGTGTGGCATTGCTGCTATTTCCTGATAATGATTTAGACATCCAAAACCAGGATACTGGAAACTCATTTGGCACCAAATGCAATAATCTGGATCACATCTGGAGATTTGTTATATGAGACCTTATAGTCCCTGACTCTACTCTACTCACTAACACTTTTACTGCAAGACATGTGACCTTACATTGCCACACTGTTGTCTAGCAAGGTTTGAAGTGTCATGGTTGTTTCACACCAAATGTTTTGGTATTGACGTGCTTTCACTTTGCTCATCTCTGGTGTGAGAAGAGCACTTCTCTCTGTGTGGGAAAATGGTCATGTGCATTAGTTGGAATCAAATAGTAAAAAGCATTAAAAACTGATAACAGTTGACATGTCTGTTTTTTTATATCGTCAGGAAGTTGTCAACCATATCTAATCAAACCGCAAATTTTGTTATTTACATACGAAATTAACGTCACAGACGTATCCACCACCATGTTACCTTTTTTTCCTTGTCTGTTCATTCTCAGTTCTTCTTCTAATTATTCAATGTCAACCCTCAGTAGTCAGTCATAAAATACCATTGCTATTGAGAAGGAACCCAACACAAACATTGGGACAGTAAATATAACAACTTTAACAAAAGGCATATTGGGTAATGATAAAAGTGATCCATCAAATGACAAAAAAAAAAGATAATACTCAAGAGATACCAGTGATCTTGTTTTGTCTTGTCTCAGGAGCGAAGAACCGCCCAGCAGAAAGAGGTGCTGAAGAAAGAAAAGGAGACTGCAGAGAAGATTGCTGCCCGGGCATACACCCAGCAGTACCTGGCTGATCTCCTACCTGCAGTCTTCACGTCTCTAAGAAGCCATGGCTACTTTTATGACCCTGTGGAGAGAGGTTGGCCTCCTGTCGCTGCGCTGCCTTCCTGCACCATTCGCACACAGCTACCCCTTTCCAACACATGAGGGCATCAGTGCACCACATGGACATTTCTGCTACTCGTCGCCTTATACCCGACCTCCTTCATACTCTGTGTGAAAGTTTTGTTAGGAGTGTTTAACCTTTTTATCGTATTTGTGGTCTCCTTTCCAGATATTGAGACTCATTTCTTCCCATGGCTGATGGATGAGGTTAACAACACTTTGGAGAAGAGATACTTAGCAAGAGAGATGCTGGACAGTAAGGGAAGACTGTATAATATTTTCAAATCCTGTGTTCAGTTTCTACAGTTACCTAATTTTAGTGCAGCTGTATTTCTTAGTATTTGCTCTATTTTCTCATCGAGCAGTGCACAAACTCAGTGTTGCTTGGCAACCAAATATCACATCACAAAAAAACATAATAGTCTGATGGAAAAATCTAAGATAAGGTTCTCCACAAAATATAAACATCTGATGATTCAATTTATGAACATCTATTTTAAGATTGAACCCATACATTTTTAGCCTCTATAGAGTTCCATCTAAAAAAACAAATATGAGTTTTATAAATTTAATATGTTTGATGTTACTGTCCTGCCGGCTCAAAGGTATTTCACAAGTCCTCCTCCAGGGGTCATCGGGTCGTAGACACTGTTGGAGTACCATCTAGTGGCTCTGTGCAAACATTACAGAGGTCACCAATGTCAGACATACAGCATTGTTCACAGAGCAGAATGAAACTGACACATTTCCATCCCGTCTCTCTGTTTCAGCCATCATCCATGATGTCACCCAGAAGAGACTGACGAAGTTCAAGGAGCTGGAGACGCAACCAGCCAAATCTGAGACTTAGCACAGAACTGTTCAGCGCTAAATGTTTACTGAGGTACATCAATGATATCAATGTATAAGCAACAATAAATGTTTGCTAACAAAGCTACCGCATGTTTTTCTTTGATGACATAAACCCAGTGAATTCAGCTCAGGGTGAAACACTGTAATGACCATGTTAAATCAAGGAATGTCTGATATCAGTGTAATCAGGATTATTCTGTGATCACAAGTTATTTGCTCCAAACTTGAAATCTAATGATTTGTGGCGAATTGGTAAAATACTGGCAAACTTATATGTTCTTTTTTTTGTTATTACACATTTTTCACATTTCGACTTTGATGGTGATTTTCTTTTGTCTTAGTTATTAGATATTCAGTGACTATAGTCAAAACCAGAACAGTGCAGTTATAATGTGAAATGTGGACGTGTTTCATGTCATGACTCTTTCTTAGTTATCTGAGTCTCTGTCACTCACCTAATTTTTGTGATAATCAGTAAAAACGGTCTGTTTTCTGTCAGGTTTGCAGCATATTTGTTCTTTTTGCTGCTTATCAGAAGGAAGTTCCTGCCTCCTACTGACTTTTTAAAACACGAGCCAAAGAAAATCTGACAGAAAAAGTTTTATCTTAAAAACTGTGTGAGTCATAAAGCAGGTGAGCAATAGTTTTTTTGTTTTTTATTAAGAACTCTAAATATTTAAAGGAGGATTCAAAGTGCTTTCCCGTGACTTTTGTATATTTGCATCTGGTATTGCTCTGCAAACAGTTCATTCAGGTGCCCTAACAGGCAAATTCAAGAGTATTTTGCATTGCCCAGTCTGACGCCTTCCGTTTTATTCATCTCTACACACAAAACAAAAGTAAAACGAAACGAAACAAAACAAAACAAAAAAGCAATGTTACAGAGGTTGATTTCTGTGATACCATATTCTTTTCTTATGAATAGGCTACTTAAGTGAATGAATTAACCCATTAAGTTGTTTGACTTTTGGACTTGTTTTATTTCTATTGATCCAAAAACTATTGTAGTTAAGGACGGGCCTGTTGATAATGACAGTGGTGAATAACAACGATGGTAAACGTCATAGCAGGTGAAGAAGTACAAAGTGTTGGGCACGACTGTGCATCACTCTTTGGTTTCTATTATGGTGAGAAGTAGGACTAACTAACCACCGATATATACGGCTCTATTTTAATCCCGGCTCCTCATTGGTCAGCTCACCTATGACTCCTCCCACGTCGCTCAGCCGTGTTTCTTTGGTTCAGTGCGGGACGGATGACGCCCATTTCCCCGGTGAAATACAGAGCAGCAAAAAAAAAAAAAAGTTTCTGCTGTGATGCAACTGTAGAGGAAAGGTGACACCCCAGTCTTTACACAACAGAGAAATGGAGATTTAATGTATTTATTCAGTATTATCGATTGATTAACAGTCATTCCTTAGATAACTGTAGTCACAGCCTATTGACACAAGAGTTTACACTCTCTCACTTTCTTATTTTATCACAGCCTATA
>OMNW01031126.1:11978-22031 GCA_900303245.1 Selene dorsalis | reverse complement strand
AATAATAATCACCAGTTTTTGTCACCATATTTGTCTGAAACAGGTCCTAAAGGTCACAGTGTGAGTGGACGGTCGTCTTGGTTGTTGATGGTCACCTGTAACATTGTTTATGTGTTTCTACTAGCGACTTATTGAGCGATACAGACCAAGCGGCTTCCGTAAAGATGAATTTGGGGTGTGGGTTTATTAGCAAATGAAGACGTCAAAAGAAAAGGCTTAAAACAGAGCAGGGTGGGGACTATAACTTTATCATGACCAGTGGGTGAGGCATGTTGAGTACCATATTTAACCTGCTGCCTGGTGCCTGGATGATTCAGCCGTGTCAATGTTGAATGGAAACAGGGGGTTTCCGGTGGTGATTTTCAAAATAAAACACCTTAGGCCCACAGAAAAATAATTGGCAAATAATTCAGGTGTTCTGTCATATAACGTGGAAAATACTCAGCAACATCTGAGTCCACTTTCTTAAATCTAAGGATTTACTGTTATTCTCTGTTTTGTAACATTGCAAATTCACAATATGGTTTAGAGTGTTTGTCAGATATTAAAAGCAATCTGAAAACCACACTTTGGGTTCTTGAAAATTATGATGGAATTGGACTGACAATTAATTGTGATGCTGGAAATAGCTCTTCCAGCTATAAAATCCGTACTTAATAAATAATATAAGTCATTCTGTTTTGAGCGGATGTCAAACAGGTAAAAGAGAAAACCAAGCACAACAATAAATTCAAAAATATTCAAAGTTAACATTCAAACACTGCAGCACTTTTTTTTTTTTTTTTAAGGAAGAACTGTGTGGAAAAACCCGATACGTCCAGTGAGTAGCACTCCTGCAGGCTGAAATATGGCTTTGATGACCTAGAGGTCAGAACAGGTGATTGGCAGCTGACAAATCTGCAAAAGTGATGACGTGATAATCAATCGATCAATCGAGTCAACATGGAGCAGGATCTCAGTGTAAAGTTGTAGAGTCATTGCACCCCCTACAACAATTTGTCTGAAAAGCTTAACAATTTTACACCACTGTATATCTTAACAACAATTATCAATGGGACTCTTTTTCAGAAAGTGTTTTAACAGTGCTAAAAGTCCTAAGATACCTATAACACAGAGTGAGAGGGTTAGTGATAATGTAAAAATACTGAACCATGAATTAATCAGGATTGACCAGACTTGTGCTGTTATTGTGAAGGTCAGTCAGGTGAAGTTCCGGCGCGTCCCTCCGCGAGCTTGTCGGCTGCGGTGGTGATTCATCCTGATGACTGTCGCCTGCAGGAGTGCCGAGCTGCTCTCAGCCGGGTTTAAGTAACGCAGAAGTGGCTGAAACTCGTTTCTCCTCTTTCTCTGTTTTCAGAAAAGACACCGTGAGAAGCGCAGCCACACGGAGCACAAGTCTCCTCTCTGGAAACTTCTCCCCCTTTTTTTTTTAATTTAACAGCTCCTCGCACTATAGAGCCAGGAAAAGGACACCAAAATGCCTAAAGCGGTAAGTAGCGATTGGTTTATTGATATTTTCAACACACTGCTGTTGCTAAGCTTGACTGAAACATGACAAGGGGCGTTTATGGAAGATTGATTCATGAAGCTAGTGTATTTAAAAACAACTTTATCACCTTTTACCAGTCTAGTGTGGAGTTAAGAGTACTTTTTGATTTTAGTAAACTGTTGAGTTTGTGGTACAGTGAAAGTTAATGTTAATATACTCACATTAGAATATTTTATTTATTGTGAAAATGTCATAACTCTGATCCAAGATTTTACATTTTAAAAGTGTGACTTCTTTGTTGTTCAAAAAAGTTAACCTCAAATCACATCTTAGCAGGGGCAGGTTGCCAGTGTTAAGGGGATGCTATCAGCCCCCTTAACTTTCAAGCTGACTGATCACTGTAACCCATATGATGTGGTCATTTGAATACATCTTTAAAGACGTGGCTTATGTTAAACTTTTAATTAATGGACCATGGTGAGAGGCTTTGAAATAAACAGGCACTCCTTCACAGACTGAATTAGAAACAGAGCTCTACCATTTATTTCTTTGCAATTATGGGATTGAAAATGACAGAAACGGTTAAGTGTTTGTTAAAGGGGAATACTGCTCAAATCACATGTTCATCTTTTACTCCAGGGGCTGTCCCAAAGATAAATAGATAGATAGATAGATAGATATATGTCTGTATATGAGAACATCCTCTTCAGGAAAGTTAGGAGCAAGAAACACATCGATAGATATCAGATATCAACATTTCTCATGTGTTCACAGTGTAATTGGACACAGTCAGAAGATAAGTATCTTTGAGATCACTCTCAGTATCTTACCCTCGTGCATCATTACATCATAAACAAGTGGGGGGGGGGTTCTCTGTTTATCGGCAGCAGTTTGTGATGAATACATTAGTCATTACAGGTTATTTTTCCAGGTTGAAAAATTTGGGCTCTCATAATCGCCTTCATCATAAAAAGTGCACTCGTCGCTGTCAGTGGCTTTTCATCATTAGAAAAACAAAAGAAAAGATTAAAAATACGTTCTTTTCTACTCTGTACTGCTTTTTGCCCCACCCCAGCTATTACATTTTGAACAGTGGCACATGGCACAACTCACTGTTTGGAAATTTCTGGTAGACATATAAACAGCCTACGTATGTATATTCTACAGTACGATGGAAAATGTGATGGAAATGAACCAAAGTGGACATTTCTTTGAGGACTGAACAACAACTTTGTCCTCTATATTTAGTTCTTTATTTCAAAAAAGTGGGATGGAAAGACGTCGAGAACATACAAATGTTGGAGTTTAATCAGTAACACATTTAAATTTGGGAAAGATTTTAGTGAATAACAGAGCGAGGAGCATCTGCAGCCAGAGTCCTGTTCAGATTGTGACAGAGCAGCGTACTGTGATGACAGTGACTAAAGCCTGGGTCAGTGTCATAAAGTGTGTTGTCGGTTTGTTTAGAATTACATCTTGGTTGTCATGAGCGTCGCCGTGGAAATGACATCATAACTGTCAGATAGCAGTTGGCTGCCCAGTTGCCACAAAACAGCCTTTTTAGACGATAATGTCTGACTGTTTTCTTTTCCATGATATCAAGATCCTGAGGCTCAAGTTAGATTTTTTTTTTTTTTTAATCTTTCACTTTCCAGACTGTTCAGTTTGTGGCCTCATGACCGACTCAGCTTTTACAGCATAGCATGAATGATATGAATTGGACACTAAGTCTGTTTTAATGAAGTTATGCCTTTGATGCTGTTTTGCGCCAGAAAGTGGAGAGCCTCCTGCTTTCAAATTAATCCTGCCAATGCTAAGACTCTCAATTTTAGCATTGGTGAGACATGTAAATTAGGGTTTATGTTTTGGCTTTGATGAAAAGTGTGAAATTGGATTTCAAGTTTCAAGAGTGTCAGTGGCTCAACCGTGTAGCCTGAAGTGGGTGAGGCCAGCCGGGGATGGTGGGATGTCAAGAAACAACCCCCCAAAGCTATAGTGAGATGAGCCTTGAGCTACATAAAACCTGCAAAAATTGAAAGAATTACCATTAAATGGGCAAACACACCTGTAGATATTACATTTACATATTTGAGACGCTGGAACCAGACAATACAAGATCATTTTTGCTTGAAATACTACTAATTTATAAAAAAAAAAAAAAAGAACGATTCTCTATTGATTGATGAACTAATGATCATTCTCTACTGGTTTAATGGTAATCATTTATAAATTCATGGAAAATAGATATTCAGTAGATTTAAATAACTTAAGTATTGCCTTCTAAAACTAAATCTTGTTTTGTGTCGATATTCCCACCTCCCCACCGCCCACCACCCATGAGTGTCAGCTTTCATGTACTTGTAGTACAAAAAGGTAAAGCTACAACACCCATGATGAGTATTTATAAAATATAACTATATTTAATGTGAGTTGATGTTAAGAATTTGAATTTGGCATCCTCCTCTTATGTGATCCTGCTTTCTCTCCTGACCTTTCACCTCTCATCGAACACTCGATGCAAGACAAATAGTGGGTGTTTTAACGCCTTTTAAAGTTGCCTTGCACAAGCCTGCTGTGTCACAGTCGAGAAATTTGAATGTAAAGTCATAGACGAGTGACTGTAGTCGCCCTCTTCCTAATCACAGATCAAAGAGGATAACTGTGCTAGCTTGCCTCAGATTTGATTCTGACTGACACATTGACAGTCTGAATTATTACAGTTCAGATACTTGGCATGAAATCAGACATTCCACCATGGTGTGTAAGGGAAACAGAAACTGGTTTTATTCCAGAGGGCCAAGATGCCCAGTAGCAGGAGGTTGGACCAGATTTGAGCGGAGGTGAAGACTTCTGCGTGGCTGCTTCTGTGACTCATGTTTCGCTTACGTGAATGACATATTGTCAGAAGTGAAGGATAGCGCTCCTTGGCTGTCCCAGAATCCTGTTTCCTTGCGGTCGCAGCCCTGTGACACAAACCATTTAAAGGCGTGGTCACAGTCAACATGTATGGGCGTTTTCTTTTTCATGTCCAGTCCTATTGTTAATATTTCTTTCTTTAAATAATTAATAACTCATTCATGTTTGAAACACCCTCCTGTCACGATTAACAAATCCCAAAATGGTTACAGGTTCTTTAATTGTCATTCTGTAGCCTGTGGGAAAAAAAAAACAAAACACAATCTATGTGACTTTACAAAACCTAACTGAAAAACACAATGGGCCTTTTATCTCCATCCTTGTTGTGCTGCCACTCTACATTCGAATGGTAGCAGCTCATTTCAGTGGAGTTCCCATAGCAACTCCTGTGGCCTAAGACTCCTCTAAAGTGATGCAAACTATGCAAAGGGTTAAATATTGAATGGTCTTCACTGAAGAATGCAGTGCAGCCTATTCACAGTTTAACTACTGAAGTGATAACCACCTCGTTTCTTTAACCGGCAGCTTTTTCACCTCCTTAACCTCACCATTGAAAAGGTGGAAGGACAGCTATTCACTTTATGATCATACATAGTGCAGGGAGGTGTTTACTTCCATTTTGGTGACTAAAACTAGAAAATATTTGACATTCTTGGCAAATGGCTAGATTGATTGACTAAGAGTAAAGTACCCTTTCAAGTCAATGAATCAATGGATTGTCTCAACTCTAGCTGTCAGTTGAAATCCCTCTATGCTTCGTCCTTGGCTTATGTGCCAGTAAACTAGAAATCTTTGGGTTTTGCAGTGTTTCCTAGATGGTCTTTGGCTTGTATTGAAAAAAATCAAGTTCATTGACTTTTTATAGACAAACGATTAAGAGAATGATTAGTAATGAAAGTACAAAAACAAAAACAGAAAAGTAGTTGGGCAATGCCAAGCTAGCTGTTAGCAGCTAACAGTTACAAAACAGTTAACTAAACTAAGTTAATCCAGCTCAAGATAGTATTTATTATTTCTGTGAATGTGACACTGCACAACTTAAACTTAAATGTCACAATTTGACTCACTTTACTAGGTCGTAGCTACAAGTTAATTAGCATCTGAGAAATTGAATAACTTTCAGTGTTTCAACATATGAAACTCTGTACGTGTATTTCATAAATTAAGAGTAACTTATCTATTTATTTTTGCACTTCCTGTGCGACGGTAGAGTTTGTGTTTTTGTTGTTACTGTCTCTTGGTAACCAAAGTTTTGTACCTTAAAGCAACAGTGTGAAAATGTGTCACGCTAGCAGGTTAGTTTTGGGCTCCAAGGCTCCTGTGGCTGAAACGACTGCGTCACTTGCTACGGGGATTTATATGGTTAAAATGAACGTCTGTACTTTCCTGTGACTAAAATTGCTCATTGTGGAACTCTGGGTCCGTGCTCGGTGTATTTTTAGCACATGTGTCATGTTTTCTTTACCTCTGTGAATGGCCCCAGTTTATTGTGAGTTGTTGCTGGAGGACTTCTCTTTGAGATCAGATATCACTCACTCTGTGCTTTCTGTTGGCTCGTCTGCTGCGCACATTCACATGTTCCGTTCTTTGCCTGGTAGGGTGTGTGTGTGTGTGTGTGTTTTTTTCCCCCTTGCTCTAAAATATAGACCGTGACATTAAGAGGAATCATCCCAAACTGTCAGAGCCACATCTACCAGTTCCCACAATCAGCTTTTAAACAAGAGGAGCGTCAGAATATCGCTTCTGCCTTCTGCTGCCGTTTTTTGGGGTTATTTTTTTGGCTCCACTGGGATGTAGATGATGATAGTGAAGGACTGCTGGGGCACTGCAGCTGAAAGGGGAGCTTTGTTTTGCTCTGTAAAGTAAATGCAGCAACCCCCCCCACCCTCCTGCTTTTTCTAGCAGTCAGCTGAAGCTGGTATAAGTCACTCTGAGGGTTGGTTGGATCCAAAAGGTTCAAATTGTATGCACATGTGTGTGTGTGTGTGTGTGTGTGTGTGTGTGTGTGCGTGTGCTGAGGCAGAGCTACGAACTCTGAGCCTCTCAGGGTTTCATTATTTTGATTTGCATTGGAAAGTAAAGTAAAAGTTTGATGTGCCACAGATCCTGGCCACTAATCTCCCAAGTGAGTCAGCTCGGCTAACCTTACTTAACAGCAGCAGACGCACATGGATAAAAAAATTGGGACATCCTTGAACATCCACTGTCTAGACTGCTGGGTCCTTACAATATCCTCGACAAGCGCGGTAGTTAGGTGCTTTCCATCCAATGCTGTGATTGGATTTGTCTTTTCTGTAGCAGGACTTAAGTCTGTCAGTCAGTTGTGTGTAGCTCCGACTCACCAGACTTAGTCACTGCTGCAGCCCAGACTTTCCTTTTGCAGTGGGATGTCATTGAATTTACTCAGCGCTGCTCACAATGGGCTGGAGTTGAAAGATGTCACTGGAGAGTTGTGTTAGTTCAAGGCTTGTCTCTCTCTCGCCACTCACTGTGTCCACTCACCTCTTTGTATTGTTGTCACTGAGCAGTAATAAGTTCAGTCAATACCAAGAGAGTCTGTGTCTTTTCATAACCCCCCCATGCAAATACCGCACACTTTTGCCATTACACCCACGGAGAGGAGATTCAGTATGTCCATTACCTCAAAGCAGCTATTGTAAATATTTGTGCATTGTTGCATGGCCTTTGTGTGATATTCAGATGCCATTTGCTGATTACAGACCAAACTTACAATACAGAATATTGTTTCTTCCCATTATGGGACACGGTTGACGTCAGCTCTTATTATTGTGTGCGCCGCATCAGTCATGCTGTATGTAATGGTTTTGAAATAGTGCATTAATCACTGGGTGGACATTAAGTTCACTGCCAGTGAGGCAGGTTTCACTGCGATGGACCGCCTCTTTTTCTAGGCACAGGTCACTCTGATCAATCATTAAACAGAGAGCTGAATGATGTGCTTCTTTTTTTTTTCTGTGAATGGGGGTGAGTTAGTGAGTGAAGGAGCCGCCTTATTCAGTCCTCTTCAGTGCAGTTTTATCCACACAGAATGTGAACATGTGGTGCCTGTTATTAGCTTGTGAGTAACGTTAGTTATGCCTTTTATTTTGTTCACAGAGCATTAATTATATCCTTCATGTTCATGTGTTTTATATCCAGTGCTTCATATTACATCCAAAACATTTTGAGTTCCCTTCAATCAGCCCGTCTGTCTCTGAGAAAGCAGAGATAAACACAGAGCCCTGTGTGTTTACTCTGCAAATACACCCTCTACCAAACACACACGCACAGAGTATAGCAGTGCTTTGCAGTACCACCACATATTGGTCCTTACCTATGAGGGCCTCCCTGTTGGTCTGGGTCAGCTTTCTGAACTCCTGCTGTCTCTTTCTTTTTTTTTTCCCCAGGTCAATGTTCGCGTCACCACCATGGACGCTGAGCTGGAGTTTGCCATCCAGCCCAGCACCACCGGCAAGCAGCTGTTTGACCAGGTACGGTGGACATCATCAGTCATGTGCTGACCTCCTGCATCAGAACCGGCATGAATATATTATCACCATGAGTCGCTTTCATAGAGACAATCAATCACAACAAATCGCAACAAATTGTGATTTTAATGGGGTTCATGGTAAAAACAGACAAGACGTCATGTGTACAGATTGTTATTTTCAGTTGGAGCAAGTTTCCCTTTGTTTTTTTTATTTCCTGTTCCTTGAAGCTAAACTATGCTAAATAGCTGCTGTCACATAATTAAAATAACTATGTTTTTCAGGAATGTTGAGCAACTTGAGTTTAGTTTTTTCTGTGCAAGAATTTAAGTGTCCAGCTCTACTTTGCTTTAACATCACTACAAGACCACTCACGCTGCAGCAGCATCCTTTACTGTGTCCGTTGAACTGGGCTGTCGTCACAGAGAGAGACCGCCCCTCACATTATCGTCCCTCCAAAGCTCTTTCCTTTAATTACATCCAGGTCTGAAAAGTTATCTCCTACAGAGGAGATTACAGCAGCTTCTTGGCCTCAGGAGTCCTTATCAGTGTCTGTCGTCCCTGTGAGAGTCGGAGAGGTTAATGGTTTTCTGCTGGTTCAGAAACAGTTCAGTCTAAAAAAGTGCTGCGAGATAACTTCTGGTGAATTGACTTGACTGGTGGTGAATAATGTCCAGTTAACATAACTGAGGTAAGAAAAGAGAACTTGGGACGTTTATTAAAGTAACGATGAATGGCTGTAGTGATTTTTAAAGTCCTGAATGAAGTCTGTGAGGAAGTGAAAGCTGTAATGACAATAAACGAAACCTGAAGATGTTCCTATTGTGGTTGTTGCTCTCTAGTTTAGGAAACTTTTTGTCATGGATGTCAGCTAATGCACTTTTAGGAGATAGTGATCCCATTGTACTTATTGTTATAATCACTACTATTATCATTATGTTCCTTATTTAGAAAAAGCATCTTGTCTTGTTTACACTAAAATAATTTCAGAGCACATTTGTGAATGAACCTTGGTATCATGTGATTGTGCAGCTGTTAATTTCGCATCGTTTTCCCTTCTCGCCGCTGGTCACCGCTGATCTGCACTGGTCCCTCTTCTTGTACAAAGCTGTGGTGAAGCCCAGGAGTTTAAAGGGGCAAATGTCAATAACATATCATTGTCATGAGCTCTTATGGAGCTGTATGACATGACTGGGGGAGGAAAGGTATTGTTTTAGCCACTTCCTGCATAACTCGTTTTTCTGTTACAAGTTTAGCCAACTGTGAGGCCACATGTCAGAGTATTCACTTTCATATCTGCAGTTCTGTAGAAGTCTTTCTTTTGGAGAAAAACTCACACTGAGCGTAATATTCCTAAAACAAAACAAAACAAAAACTGACATATTCAGTTATTGCACTGTGTGACATGACTCTCACAGCTGGATGTCTGTTACCACGTCAGCACTTCTAGAAAGTAGCAGAAGAGCTACTGTTTTTGATGTGTGATGTTTTTGATATGTGGTTTTGCTAAAGGAAGGAAGCTGTCCACCTTTTGACATCTGTCTCTATTTATGGGAGGTGGTGAATTCCCCAGCCTACTTGTTAGAGCGGCTCTCGGTGAGGTGTGCCACCAATAATCACTCACCCCCTGTGATAGTGTCAGACAGGTCAGAGCTCTGTTTTAGTGAAAAGATGCAATTTGCTAATTTGAGCATGGGAAAACTTATCTATGAACCTTCACACCTCGTTTGAAGTGGGAGCACTGAGTGTCCCGACTGTGTCTGTGGAGGAGACAGAGTCACAGTGTGTTCGGGAGCCTCTGTGGAAATGCTGAGTAACGAGCAGTGAGCTCGGTGTCGGGGCGAGCGTGAGGCCTGGCGTGGCCCATGTGGTCAGAGCTGATCATAGCCTGAGTCCCTGTCATGCTGCTCTCAAAGAGAAAAACCTGCCACTCCCCAACACGCCCTCCTACAGTTTCACTGCTGTACGACTTCTGCTGCTGCTGCTGCTGGTTGTTACATTTAACTGTGAAAATGACAGCTATTATAGTTTACAATAGATGTTTTTTTTTCACTGTCATCAGTTGGTTGTCCTCGTCTTTAGCCTGCTGACCAATCTCCTTTGTTAGCTTTGGAGAAATGGTTTGGATGTGGTTAAAAATGGAGGAGGATTGGCATGGCA
>OMNW01031124.1:0-10946 GCA_900303245.1 Selene dorsalis | reverse complement strand
TGTCCTTAGTTTTATAAGTCATAAGTATTGGAAACATTGAAACCTTGACTTGATGTGTCCTTTGAGAAAAACTAAAGGGATCAAGAAAAACATAACAGAACAAACTGTCATCCAGGTGAACTGACAAAGTGACAGGCAGAAGGTAAAAACTCGTGTCGCATCTGTTTGCTTGTATAACAACAAAGAAAACAAATCGATGTTAATATAGTGGGAGCTCCGAGATCATTATTTTAGACAATCTTGCATAGGGTGACAAAAAATTACAAGACAAAGGTAAGGAAGAAAAATGTGGGCTATAATTAATTCATGAAAAAGTTAAACTAATTTGAGTTAACGCCAACTTCATCTAAATCCAATATAGCTTGCATTCACCAATTTCACAATTACAAATCTACTGTAATCTGAGCAGGGTGACAAGACGGGAAACACATGAGTGTATTGATTATGCATAAAAGTGCTTCAGCTGCAAACCTGACTTCACACAGCACCTGATAGGGGAAGGTGATTGACCTGATTGTGCTAAAAGATGTTGTGTATGAGTAAATTATTTCTTGCTGTCTGATCTAAACGAACTGATAGTGCCAATGTGAGTAAATGTGCCCGGCTTCATTAGTGGACAGTATCTGTTTGGTACTGTGAGAGCTGTTGTAGTTGTCTCTTTGCCAAAACATTAACGTCTCATTATTGGCACTTACAAGAATCCAATGACACAGCTAATCCTGATCTAAGACAAATCAATTCCTTGTCAAACACCAATAACAACCACTTAATGTGAGCTTTACTCAGCTGAAATCAAGAGATCCTGGACTGTTGCGCTCCGGGCCAGAAAAGCAGAAAGCAAAAAAAGAGAACTGAGTGCATCTGACCAGAGAGCAAGTGGTGTAATCTTCCTTTGACTTTGACACAATGAAAAGGTCAGATTTATTCACAAGAGTCAATCACAAAGGTTAAGATTAGAGCAGTCATCAGATGATCCGGCCGGGAGGGACACATAATCTTTATGCTTGTGTTAGATGAATAACAATGAACTCTGAAACACAACTTTTTCACTGTTTGATTTCCGTCATCAGTCTCATAAAGAGAATGATAACATGTTGCTGTGTCATTAGCAATGCTATACTGGTGTGCCTGACATTGACAGTAACATTGGTCTATACTACACTTGGTCCACACTGAAATATTTCAACAGCTGTTTGAATGGATTGATTTCCAATTTGTATCAACATGCATAGTCCAAGGAGGATGTGGAGGGCACAGTTACTCTTATGTCACCATGACGTTTCCACTGAATGGACTGCTGTGAAATATCCATGGTCTCCAGAGGATAAAGACTTCGGAGATCCTCTGACATTTCCTCCATATTTCCAAATTCCCTCTTCTGGTCTAATCATGCAGTCAAATATTTCAGAAAAGGCAAAAAGCTTTGTAAAGGTCATCCTGTGGATTCATGGTTCCCAGACAATACATCCTGATTTTTGGCCATCCGCTGACTTTTTCTTCAGGCAGGGTTATGGTCTGGGGAGACATTATGTGCATCATCGAGCTTTTGTAAGAGAAAACCTACAACAGGTCCATTCATTTTAATAATACTATGAATCTTAATGACAGTGATTAATATTGATGGAAGATATTGGCAGTGATCTCCTTCAGATAAACTGAAGAGAAGATTTCAGTGTTTACTTCTCTGAGAGGAAAAAAAAGTAAATGCATTTTTAATCTCTGAACCATCTCTGGCTCTGGAGTTCCAGTCCAGGTCATGTCTGGCACCTGCTTAGCATGGAAAACAGGTAGTGGGGCTGAAAACATGAGAGCAGCCCTCACCCTTAATAACAATGCCCAGGGTGAAATGGGGGGAGAGAGAGACACAGAGAGCAGGGGTGGGGGAGTTGTTGTGGCAAAGAGTTTGAAATAACAGCTTGTTTCAAGTACTAGAAAGGTCAAGTCAAATTAACTTTCCCCTTTTCCTGGGCTCCAATACATCTTCAGAGCAGACACAGCTCATCTGTGGAGGCAAGTGGCTGTCAAGGTACTGCAACCAACAGCAGTTTATTGGATTAATGGCCTCAGTGGTGTCCCCTGGGGAGTGGGAGGGACACAGAAACACTTTCTCCATTTTAGTTACATCGCAGAGGTACATGGTGACTCACACTCACCCTGATCTTTCATGCATGCTTGAAAAACCTTATGCTCACAACAGCAGCCAAGCTGGAACTGTTGCTACAAGTGCAACACTGTTATATACACATAATGAAATAATTTTTAATGAATCTGTCTGCAAATCAATCCCTCATCTGGGAAAATCGATACCTCTGTGAATTATTGTAATATATCTTCACAGGAAAAGAGCAGCATGAAATTATGGCGCAAACACTGTCAGTCGAGGACTACGGTAATTATAATTAAGTTCTGGTGCTGCTGTGTGCAATGATTCGCAGTTATGCAGATATACAGTGTATAGTCCCCTCTTCAGTCTCCAGGAGCTTCATATGTATTCATTCACAGCTCAAGCAAAGTCTAAGCTGTTAGACTTTTATCTGGGACAGTAACTTCCAGGACGATATGTACTATGTTAATGTTGACACCACTTAAACAGAAAAACTGTTGCAAAATTTATTTGCCAAAACATCTGCTGGCTCATCTCAAACGTCAGTATACCAATAAATTACATAATAATGTTATTGATTGATGTAATTACAATTTTCATGATTAAATTTATTTGTAAAAAAAAAAGAGTCTTATTTTGCTGAGAGAATTTATGACCTCCTCCCAGTTATTAGGAGAAAAAGACCTGCTGAAACAAGGTGCGACTTCCTCTAAATTAACCACAGCTAATAAAGTCCAGCACTATCTATTAGGTGCTGTCAAGTTGCAATACCTCCTGATAGCCCCTGTAATCGCACTCTATCCCTGCGGCCCACGCTTAATCAGGAAGAGTGAGTCTCCATTAAATTTACATCCCCTTAGAGGAATCCACACCAGACACACATTTCTCCTTTCCAATTTAGGTTGTTTCAGAGGTACAACATGTGATATGGAAAAGTTTGATTTGTGGTGCAGACCTGCAGGCAGACCCACAGGTTGTGGCCCAGCAGAGGGACTGAGACTTGTAGAGTACACATTGCTTTATACGTGCACAGTAGATTAATTCCTTATTGGCAGCCCTCATGTTTTATTAGCTATTATATTTTTAAATGCAACATCCTTACAAATACAGCACGTACCCTAACCTTGTATTTTTTATTGTAAGTATTTTCTAGGACATGTTTTATGTTTTGTGTGGGAGTCGGGCTCTCATCTGCAGGAAAACTTTCATCACACGCAAAATTACAAATCTGAAAGGCCTCCACTACAACCACTTAAAATCCTGTGGGTCATGGACTCTACGTCAACTCTGTCACTAATGTCTTTTTTTACTGCTAAAAACTGCTATTAAGCAAGAGGAACTAGATTATCTGAGGTTATATCTGTCACATTAACACTTAGGAGGGACGTTAACTCCTACTCACCTCAGCAACATAGAAACTGACCCTTGGACCCCAACTGGTGGTTAAAGAGAGAAATGCCCCTAAGGAAATAATCTGTGCTGCTCTCTCTAATACATGCCGCTTGCTCCCTCTGTTGTCAGGCCGGAGTATAGACTATTCAATCCTCAACATTTCATGGACAACCTGAAGAGTTTCAAGTTCATATAGAATCAGATTTTTATTTTCCACCTGTCAAGTGGTACATTTTGTACTGAATGCATTTTAACATACAGATCTGCCTGTGACTGTGAAGCAGGAAAAAAAAAAGCCTCACAGGTGTTATTTGCTGAGGCGGCTCATCTTTAAACTGCATTTATCTCACTGCGCTTAACATTATTCAAATTGTTCTCGATTGCTGTAATTATGGGGCAGTATTTCCAAAAGCTTCTCTCCACCACTTGCATTCATATAAGGCTATTACCCGAGTCTGAAAAGTGTGGGCGTCAATGTCAAACATATTATATGATGTAATCTTTTCCATTATACTATAAAGCTATCATTTTATGAAACGAGAACAGTCTCTTGGATGGTGAATTTTGCTCTGGTTGTGTACTATAAGTAATTTATCAATACAGCCACAAAACATGTTATTTCATTTTATATATCATGCTATGGAGACAATAGTGTATCATCAAAAATAAAATGGTAATATGCCATATGCTGCCTTGATGTGACACCAATTATTGAAAAACCTGTGGGGACAATATTTTTGGCACTGGCAGAGCCCCCATTGTGCCTGTAGGGGGCACTGTGACCACATGTACACAAGGATGAAAACTTGACATTAAGACACCTCTGCTCTGAGTGTGTATGGAAAAAATGACCAAGAAATCAAACTGCAGCCCAGCAGTGGAGCAGAAAGTGGGACAGCAGTAATGAAAGGTGATGAAGTGACCCACATACAGAGAAAACAGACAGAGATCCATGCTGTGCGGTTCACACACAAACATGTAGCTATCGTACGTCAAACAGACATACACATTCAGAGGCAGACAGCCACACACAAATATCCCAGATGAACACAGTTAACACACACACGCACACACAAACACCACACACACAAATGAAAACTAGTCACAAACAGCATGGTGGCTCTCTGTGATCACTTTTCACCTTCTCCTCTCTTTCAAGTCCTTTCTGGGGACATTATTAGAGCTCTGTCACATTTGAGGCACTCACTGCCATTCCTGATCTGTTCAAGGTACATCCTTTAATGTGAGATACAAAGGGCACAGCAAAGTCCAGAGTGACCTGAAAGAGCTCCGACAACTCTTTTAACTAATGGATTTTGTATTATCGCAAATCTTTTTGTTGTGTTGAGTGGCCCAGCTAATGAACACACTGCTGCAGTTGTTGTCCACATTAGGTTAAATACAACTGGTGAATGTTTTTATGTTTTATTTGAATTTTTTATACTAATCATATTGATACACAGAACACCAAAGACAAAACGACTAAATCATGTGTAAAACTGCAGGTGGACTGGTAAAAAAACAAACAAACCAACAAAATCCATTGTGTTAGCAGCTGTGCTAATGCAAACTGTGACTACCTGTACGGAAAAGATTTCAGTGGCTGGGGAAAGAGCAGTGTGTATCAGGGTGATTGGAGATTAAAAACTTTACTTTCCTTACTTATTTGGTTTTTACTGAAAATGTGGATCATTTTTAAAACTGGTCAAATGGGCCTGTTCATTTTTAAGAGAGGCCAAAAAAAATGTTAAACAAACATTAGTGAACAGCCAGAGATGAAAAGACCTTTGGATCCCTGGAGAGCATCAACAGCAGCGGGACAAATACAGTACACTTGTTTTTAATGGTTGTCATGTTTTAGACAACAACAGGGGTGTGTGGCACTGACAAATCTGCTACATTAGGCTTTTAATGCACTGATGAAACACTGTTTTGTTTGTTGGTTTTGATTTTAGTTACAGCTTTGTTCTAAAAAAACTGTCTGAAAAATCCTGATATCACAAATCCTGGTGATTCACATGTTCCTGTAAATGATCTCATATATCAGTGTTTGCAGTTGGTGCTTTAATTCAATGTCTTCAAGTATGAACAGGATTTTGTCAGGCCTCTGTACTGTATCTGAAGAATACACAAATACGTGTGTGAATATAGCACAGAATGAAGCAGCTTTCATGCACTGATGAAATGCAGGTTATTCTAATGAAGGCTTATTATTAACATGAATAGCAATCTGCACCATGAATTTCAGCAAGGCTCCGCTGAATTTCTTTTCTTCCCTGAATTTTTTATATTCTTTTATTGATCCCTCAAGCAGCAGATCCTCTTCTTCTCTGCCTCTGTATTTGGGTTGAGGCAGTTCCTGCTGGTTACACGGGTTACAGAATGAGTAAGGAGTTGTTTACGTGTCTGCTAAATGCTTTGGCGTGTTTATCCACACAGGGGATCAAACCTCTAACCTTTGTTTGGAGACACCTTCACTAATAGAACCAGTCCAGTCCCATAGCTCTTCAACAGGCCAGGAGTCCTGCAGCTGGGGGAGGACATAGAGGACTTGTTGCCACCTTCCACTCACACCTCCAGCAGAAACGAGCTAATTGGCCCCACTGACATAGCGACATGGGGACCTGTAATGAGGGATTAAATTTAACCCCATCTTTGTGACGTGGAGACTGCTGGCAGAACTGCAGAACATCCTTCCTCACAAAGCAAATAATAGTAAAGTAATACACCTGAGAAACTGCACCTCAATTATGCAAAGATTTGACAATATGAATCATCTTGCTAAAACATGATTGAGGTTGGCAGACCGACAAAAACTGGGCAAAGGACTCTGTCTTTTGTGTTAAATAATTCAAAGCTGGGGAGTAGGTTCAAACACCAAAAATGAACCTCGTAGTTAAACACAGCTGGCAGCTGGGGCAACAATATAAAAGTCTCTCTCACGAGGGTAATTCTGACCTGTACAATCGTATCGTCATTACGCATCACATGCGTTCGTTTTTGGTCTTTGAAGTGCTCCAGGTCCATCCAGGTCGCTTTCAACACTAATCAAACTCCTTTCTGATCCCTGTAGCCCAACCTGTCTTTCCATCCGCTACAGCAGGTGGTTGGAGGCCCTTCAAAAGGCCAGGGGCCAGGTGTGTGCGCGCTGTCAGTCGTGTAAAATTCACACTCGTGCGCTCTCTCTCTCTCTCTCTCTCTCTCCTCCATCTCCACTTCTCAACCTCAAACAGCAAGAGCACCCAGGCAAATAGTGAGCAGTCAGTGTCAGACAAAAATAGAACTTGTTGTCCTTGTGTTCCCAAATGCTGTAAATGCACAGCTTCGTACACTTGTTGTGGGGTTTAAGGACCCTCTTTATCATCTGGTGACGGAATTGCCAAAAATTAGACAATTTATCACTCCAGTGGGTGCAGTTTTCATTATAAGGAAGTCTACTCATTATAAGAGTAGTGGAAGCAACATGGGTGACAAATGTGCCCTAAAATCATGTTCCATTCTCCACAGTAATTACCCTGAATTCACACTGAGGAAGGAGAGAGGTGCTCTACATCTGAGGTTCTTCTGGTCTTTTAGTGGTTTGGTCGAGATATAAAAGCCTGTGAATGCACAAAGAAATTTTAAACTCAATAAACCTGCTCTTCCCTGATTCAGTTTAACTCACATTTGATGTAACAAAATTCTGCATGAGCAGCAGTTTCAAAAGTGCTTTTTTTTAAATATTTTTTTGAGGGGGAAGCCACCGGTGACAAAATGCAGTAATCAAAGCTTTTAAATTCTCAGAGCAATTTTCAGATAAAAACAGATCTGTCAGAGTGCTGTCCTTAAAGTGTGGGGTGATTGTGCATAGTAAGCACTTGGGCAAATGGAGGCTTGTGCATTGGCTTGATTTGAATAAGCATTGTGATTAAGTGGTTGTTCTGTACATCTAGTGGGCTGAGGGATGTGGACCAGTCAGCTCCCTGAGGGGGGAGACGAGGTTCAAGCCTTCCTGGCTCCTTCTGCACTCCTCCATTGGCTGTCGGCTCTCATCCATATCCACTGCTCCCTTAATTGCCTGATTTCCTGACCCACGTTGAATACTTTGTACGCTGGGGGCTGGGGGTTATAATAATGACTTATAGTGACATGCACGGGGTAGACTTGCTCCCTTAGCACACCAACAGACTATAGCCCCATCACAGACTTTTTTGATTTAATACTTAAATTAAATCCTCATGTTTAGCTGTAGAAGAATACTTCTTACAAAAAAATATTCTGGGTTGGGGATTAGGAAAACTCCCATAAGACTGTTTGACAATAAAACCTTCAGATGAAACAAGTGCACAATGAAGTGAGCTTTTATATATATATATATATTTCCCCTTTCTATTCTAATGCATCTGTAAACCTTAACCTCAACCTTAAGTAATATAACTGACATGACTGAAGCATTTACCAGACAGAAAATCAATCTTTTTTTTTTTATTTAAAGGAGAAACAGATTCTCAGTTCAGTCAATCGGCAGACAATTAACCTGCAATTGTTTTCATTACTGAATTGATTCATCATTTTATCATCAAAGCACTGACTATTTCCGTGTTCCAGCTTCACTAATGTGATAATTTGCCTCTTTTTGTTTGAGTTACGTGATAATGAACCGAGTCCCTTTTGGTTTTGGACAGCTGCACAGACAAGCTGTCCATCCAGCTGGACAGTGGAATAGTTTTTCAAAGATGAGCTGTGGGGAAATGTGACCATTTTACTGGTCTCTAAAATGAGCAGATTAGCTTTTTGATTTACCAATATCATCAAATCCAGATGTGATTACACCAGAAGATTGTAAAATATGATCACACATACTGTCCATGTCCAGTCTGTAGTCTTTTAAGAGGAACCTATACAGTAAACACTAAAATGTAAAACGGCTTCCAAAAAATAGGTGACATCTCAAAAATATATTCCTGACAGTAAGTGAGCTTTGAAAGAGCACATAAGAAAAGGGAACATGAAATATATTTGAAGTTGTGTCCTGCTCAACATGTTGAACAGTTTGTAATCTACCACACACAGACTTTAAAGCACTTTGGATCTAAGGCAGTCAGGGCTTGTGAAAACTCATCATCTGGGAGTTCTCCACGCTTACACGCTGCTACTGTTCACTATTTCTGAAACTCTCCATGCAGTGAGGAACCAGCGAGATGGTCGGATGCACTTGCCCGTGGCTTTTGGATTCCACGGGAAATATACTGCTTACACTCTCACAGTCATTTGTGATACTCCTGCAAACACACCAATAATCTATGAGATGGAATGAGAGATTGAGAGACTTGGCAAGACAACGATGTACTGCTTACGAGGTAAATTTCAATACATCTGCATAACCATGTCTATTTCAATTAACCACTTCCTGCATTATTGAATAATAAGCTCTCTGTAGTCCAAATTAATATCTATGCAAATTAACACAAAACAATAACTTTTCAAAAAAAAAAAAAAAAAGTTTGAGCACACAATTTTCACTGAGGAATCCCCCATGAACAGCATCAGACTCAAGGGATCTGCTGTCAAACACTCCCCAGTGATATATTTTTCTCATGCAAGAAACACCAATTAGCTGTTCAATCACAGCATGTTACACACCACAGTACAGGGGAAGTGAGGAGGTCTCTATCATGTAGATACAGATTCATCCAGTTGCAGTCTGCGTCCGTTTGTCTTTGACAGATCTGCTCAGACTGTGTGTTGTGTCTGTGCAGCTTCTGTTACTATTCTCTGCAAGCAACTCACTCTCACACATTTATAGTAATATGTGTGTGTGAGTGAGTGTGCATGTGTGTGTGTAAACCATAAGCATCTTATCAGAAAACACACCCATTACTGGAAGGAGCAATGCAACATTTTGGGAAATATGCTTATTCACTGTCTTGCTGAAAGTCAAATTAGAGTATTAATATCACTTGTGTATCTGAGTAACTGATAGGAAACTGCTGTCAACAGACAGTTAGCTTAGCTTAGCATAAAGACAAAGGTAAAAAGGGCAAAACAGCTACTCTGTCCAGAGGTAACCATATCCATGCAGCAGCACCACCACCACCTTTAATGCTGGCACTGTAGATGATATTAAAGAAGCCAGTTTGTACCTTTTAGATATGTGTGATCTACAGTGATAATGTGTTCATGGTTGTGATTTAATGGTGCAAGAAGGCGGTGTTTGTTCAGAATCAGGCTAATCTGTTAATAGTTTTTATGCTAAGTAAGGGATCACCAGCTGTAGAGCCTGTGGTATCTTCTCTTTTATGTCCACCAACATATTCCTTTGATCTTCTGTTTCATCCATTGATATAGGGAGAAAAAAGATGCTTTTCCATGACAAGTTATTCATAATGTCAGCATGGAAACTTGGTCATATCTCTGATCCTCCAATCGTAGGACCAAGCCCAGCGCCCTGGGAGCTTAACTGTACCGTTGTCCCCCTGCTGGTTTGCCTCAGGCTGCTGCATCACAACCTCCACCCCTCCTCCCTCACAAACTCCTCTGCATCTCCAAAGATAATAGTTAACAGTTCTTCTTCTACAGTATTTCATTACCAAGACCTCTCGGGATGACACTTTCTCAAATCCTGATAAGTAAACAAACACTGGAGCAAATGAGAGTGAACTCCTCTCTAAATGCTGCGCATGGCCGCTCAGCAACCTTCTCCAAATTAAACTCAAGTGTCACAGGCTGAGCTTGCATGATTTTCCACTGCAGTGGTGACATAAATGGCGGCACATTTCCCTTCTCCACGTCCCTGCCTGCTTTTATCTCAAAGAGGGAAAGTGACTGAGACAAAGAGGAAGGGTAAAAAAGGACAGAGAAGAAGAGAGTGGTATAGATTTAGGGTTCAGCAGTACGTAGCAGATGGGTTGATCGATGGGATTGCAGCTCTCGTCACGTTGCAAAGGCTCAGTCACACGTACAATGCATAAGAAATGCTGTGAAGGTGTGAAATAAGAAGGTGCCATGAGCCAATGTTGCATGACTGTACAGGGATTAATAGAGGATAATTATAGTTTCATCAAAGGGATCAAATTTGTAATTGTAACATCTTTACTTTTACAGTATGTTCTATACTGTGCAGAAGGGAAACCTCCGAAAGTGGCTCTAGATCAAGGACACTTGTTGAAAGGTAAAATATAATGTGACTGTGGCTTTGTGTACCTTTGCTACAAGCAAACTCCCATATCTGGACCGGATGTAATCGCTGTGAGTGATGCCTGCTGGCGGGGTAAAGTGATGCCGAGTGCAGCATTTCAATGTTAGCGGGTCAGTGGCTACAGTGTTTGTATTTTTGAGGTGATACGATTTCTATTTCACTTTATCAGTTAAACCAACCGCTGTGTGAATTCACACTGAGATCTATATACACAATATGTTAGCAAAGAAAAAAGTAAGTGTATGAGTAGGTGTATGCATGGGAGGGAAATAC
>OMNW01031121.1:0-15396 GCA_900303245.1 Selene dorsalis | reverse complement strand
GCCTACCCTACTGCCTCACACTGACCTCTGACACGACCTTGAGCCAATAAATCTGATTTGAAACTTAATTAAAAAGAATCAAACTATCTCAGGAGTACTGGAGATGTTTCTGAATCAGATTATATGAATGACTTTAAATCAGAGAGGTCAACTTTCCCTCATGTTGGGCAGATTTAAGAGGGCTGGTCTTCCCTGGACTAACTTGAGCGATGGGGGATAAGGAGAGCACCAAATCTGAATCGAAGGGCATCTGTTGGCCCCGCCCACTGCCCCCCTGCGTCCGACCAATGAGAAGCGACAGTCGAAGTTCACGTTTTTTCTCGCGTTCAGCCTTTTTAAATCCCCTCACTTCTAATTTAGATTCGGCCATTTCAACCCTACCGGCAAACCCCACCGACACAGTTGACGGGGACGGCGGCTGACAACACCCGAAGATGAGTGAACAAGCTATTTCCTTCGCCAAGGACTTCTTGGCTGGTGGTATCGCCGCTGCCATCTCCAAAACAGCTGTAGCCCCCATCGAAAGAGTCAAGCTTCTCCTCCAGGTAAGTGTCCATCTATCTAAACCCCTGTTTCTTCCCCATCGGCACCTGGCAACCAACTAATGACACTTTAATTAACTTTAACTGTTAATTAGAAGCTGCACAAAACTTGCAGATGTTGTAGTAGTTTCTATCGCATGCACGGTGAGTTTAATTTGTGTTATACTCAATATTATGGGAAGGGAACTAATGCAAAGATGCTGCATTGTTTAAAAGTAGACGATGGCTATCTATAAGTAGTCTAAAAATATTAACTCAGGGCAGCTCTGTTAGTGTTTGGTGCAGACACACACCCACGAGGAGTATCAGAGCTGTTACGTAATACGCCGGCCAGCTGGCTGCAGTGCTGGCCAAGCAAACAATGCAGTGACTTCCAGGAGGCAGACAGGCCCATCTATAGTGTGTCTGTGGTGCGCAGTGATGCTCCTCTTCCAGGGCAGGTTTTATTGTTATGAAGTTTGGCTTGGCAACAAAAAAAATAAGGCCATAACAAGGTTTGCGCCATAGTTGTCTGGTGCTGCTGCTGCAGTGGGCCTGGGCTCAGCAGCAACAGCAGCAGCAGGAGGAGGAGGAGGAGGAGGTGGAGGTGGGGCTGTGAATTGTTGAATGGATGCCGAATGAAGAGTTGTACTCTGACACATGGCTGCAAATGTGTCTGTGAGACACATGAGAACTATGGGAATTTGTGTCTCCACAGATTATTGTAGTTGTAAGGTTAACGAGTGAACGGTAGAAATGGGTTTCTGTCAAGCCCGCTCTGCTCTTTGTCTTTAATGCTCTAAATTTCTTTTTCAGGTACAACATGCCAGCAAACAGATTTCAGCAGACAAGCAGTACAAGGGCATCATGGACTGCGTCGTCCGCATCCCCAAAGAGCAGGGCTTCCTCTCATTTTGGAGAGGGAATCTGGCCAACGTCATCCGATACTTCCCCACTCAGGCCCTCAACTTTGCTTTCAAGGACAAGTACAAGAAGATTTTCCTCGACGGTGTGGACAAGCGCAAGCAGTTCTGGAGATACTTCGCAGGTAACCTGGCGTCCGGCGGTGCTGCTGGAGCCACGTCTCTCTGTTTTGTCTACCCCCTCGACTTCGCCAGAACACGTCTGGCCGCTGATGTTGGTAAAAGCGGACAGCGTGAGTTCAAAGGCCTGGGTGACTGCCTGGTGAAGATCTTCAAGTCTGATGGCCCCAGGGGTCTCTACCAGGGATTCAGCGTTTCAGTCCAAGGCATTATCATCTACAGAGCTGCTTACTTTGGCGTCTACGACACTGCCAAGGGTAAGTTTTCATCTTCAAGTACTGCAAACTGTGATGTCTCTGCTCTCCACGCCTTTTGTGAGCTTTTAGATAATCATCCTGATTGATCCCTCTCTCACAGGTATGCTCCCAGACCCCAAGAACACACACATTTTTGTCAGCTGGATGATTGCACAGTCTGTGACTGCAGTCGCCGGTCTTGTGTCCTACCCCTTCGACACGGTCCGTCGTCGTATGATGATGCAGTCTGGCCGCAAAGGAGGTAAAAAAAAAACAAAAAAAACAACCAACATATAAAAGTCTAACTTTTCTGACTTGGCAACTGTGACTAGAATAAAGTTGTGATGTCTTGGATATTTTATTGTCTCCATCCTCAGCTGACATCATGTACAGCGGCACCCTGGACTGCTGGAGGAAGATCGCACGTGACGAGGGCGGCAAGGCCTTCTTCAAGGGAGCATGGTCCAATGTGCTCAGAGGCATGGGCGGCGCCTTTGTGCTTGTCTTATACGATGAGCTTAAGAAAATTATCTAAGTTGTTTTTGTATGTCCACTGTTCATGTTGTGAAGTTTAACTGTAACATATCTTGTACATTTGGAAGGACTTCAATGCAGAGCTATATTTATAGGGACCAACTAGTATTTTCTACTAGTTGTACCGGGGGAATCATTTATGCACTCTTCTCTTGGCCCATGCTTTTTTTTTTTCTTTTGTTCTGCCCCTCAACAGAATGTCATTCCCTGAACACAGGAACCTTGCAGAAAAAAGAGAAATAAAAGCAACCCTACTGAGCGAATCTCCTGCCTGGTTTTGAAATGCAATGCCATGTGTGAAGGGTACCACTACAGACCGAGTGAGTGTGACTGACTTGTCCTGGCAGCTCACGTCCTCATGTCGTGTTGCTTCAGGAGGGGCCATTTGGCTGGCTCGTTTGTGAAATGTAAGCTTAGAGCCGCGGGTTGTGTTTGGGCATGAGCCAGAATCAGCTGAAGAAAGTAAACCTGCTGACTATATATCAACCAAGTCACGCTCGCAGAAAAGTGATGTGGAAGAAATCAGGGGGCTGAGCTAGTCTACATATTTACATATTGATATTTCAGCAAAATATTTGCACAGCTCTGGTGTAAAGAAACAACTGGGATTACCTGTAGCGAGGTGGATTATTCCATCCGTCTAAATATACTTTTATCTCCTGCCAAGTCTCTTCTGCCTCCAACTGGTGTGATTGAAGAACTTTAACCTTGAGCTGTGTGATCACTCACTAGTATAACACACCTGTTCCACTTATTTACTCACACTCAAATGAACTGTAGATCTTAAAACATCATTTAATTTTCTACTATTCAAGACGCCAAAGAAGCAAAAGAAAAGTGTTCGAACAGACTGGCTCTTGGTGTATATTTTAAGGCCTCTCATAAAACAACGTCCTCCTGACATTTGATCTGAGCAGCTGTAAATAAGAACGCGATTGTAGCTGACACAAGACAGAACATGCTCTCTGGCCTCTTTAAGCACAGCATGAACCAATATCCAATTATAATCTTTGTTTATAATCTTTGACACCAACTGTCCTCACTGGGAACAGTTGTAGTAAATGTTCAAATTGTGTCCGAACAACTCTCCTCGCTAAGCTGTTTCTGTGTTTTAAGATGGGTAAGTGTCAAAGATTGTGTCCATTTAAACCGTATAGGGCTCGTAACCCAGATATCTCGGCAATATACTGTCACTTTATATTATGAGCTGCATGCTGGTCACAGAGCCGCTTGGCAGCTTTAATCAGTTTTCAGCCGTTTTCATTGACCAATTAAAGAGCCGCTGCCCCCCGGGAACCTTATCTCCCCCATTTCATGATAAGAAAAAAATAAGGCAAGTGTTTCAATTAAGAAGCTGTTGGCCATATGTGGTCTGAAATTCTCATTAGCAATGACTTGGGAAATTTTCTCTCAGCCCAGGTTGCAGACTAATGATTGTACAGTGGAGTTGTCTGATAAAACCTGCAGGCTTTTTGCAACATCACAGAAATCCTTCACTAGCATTCAGTCACCACAAGTGTAATGGCTCTCATTGAACACCACATAATTGGAGTCTGAGAGAATAAGAATTAGGGTTTAAAATAAAAGCCCAGCTTTGAACCGTTATCATGCTCTCAAAGTCCATCAGAAGTTTAATTCTGTCACTGGAGTTGTTTCTCTTTAGTTTCTTCAATTTCCTACTTTTTGTGTGAAATGCCCTTGAACCAAAACCATTAATGTGTCATTGATGGTGCAAATTTAGCTGTATTTAAAACTATAGCTACATCTGCTCGACCATTTAGTTGAATAAGAAGAAGAAAATGTTGAAAAACTGAAGCTGTTACATAGTGAGATTAATGTGGTCATCATGCGAACTCAAAGAACACACTGTGTGTTAAGTAGTCTGGAGACACAATTACTACGTCTTGGACACTTGATCCAGACTGATCTTTAATGGAGGACGTGGCTTCATTTTAAGCAACACTATCAGATTACATGATTTACTCAGCTGGACACAGACTAATCTTCCTCTCACTGATTCACAAAGTCTTGGATGTAACCTTTGACCCGGGGAAATCGCTTTTAATGCTGTTTTGACCACTCCATCCCCAAAAAGCCCCTCTCAGCAGGTAGCACATAGTTAATCCTTCATTCAGCAGGCTTCTCCACAGCTGCCCTATTACAACGTTAACAGGGATTAGTGAATCAGAAGCAACAGGGATCACGGCCATTTACACACTCTCTGTCTGTGTGGCTGTAGATACGCTGTGCCTCCTTGAGGTCACATGATCAAGAAGTCAGATGAGTGCAGTCGACACATTTTCAAACCGTGTCAGACTGCTCCGACTTGGCACTGGCTATGGCTCCATATGGTGCTTGACTTCAAGTATTTACAGATAACAGCCCCTTAAAGCCTGAATTTAATGCAGTTTATAGTGTCTGGATGAGCTTCCTTCATATTATTGTGACTTCAAACATTTAAAATGTATTATGAAGTCTGCATTTCCACCAAAACGAAAAGTGTGATGCACACTGACTGAGGAGGGCAGACTGAGGTCAGGGGAAGTTTAATATTTAAGTGTTTGAGTATAAAACATTAAAGTTGTTTTTAGTAAATATTTCAGTGTCCCTGCTCTCCAAGAGTTTCCCCAACATTCAATTTCAAATAGAAAGACCTGCTGTGGCTCTGTTGTGTTTGAGGTTCAAGAGTCAAACCCTTTACTAAAATGAAAGTAGCACCATGGCACTGTAAAATGTGCTTAAAAGTATACTAGCATCATTAACGAAATGTGCTTAGAGCCAATGCATTAAAAGCAGCAAAATGCATCCTGAGTGTGTTACACAATTACATTATTAGATTACTGCTACTACTGTCACACTGACATGTAAGTAACACTTTACTCATTTTGTTGGCTGTCGTGGAGTTGGTCTCAATCTGATTGTGGGAGAAAGCAGTGCATTACATTTTATAGGTTTAAATGTGTTACATGTAAAATCTTGTTTGAGTTAAGTATAATAAAATTTTGAGGTCAAGTGTACAGAACTTCCTTCTGAAGTGTAAAAGTTGAGTGCAAGTACCTCAAATATTGTACATAAGTACGGTACTTGAGTACATGCGCTTGTACTGCTATACTCACTATACTCTTCACAGGCACTCGATAACGTCCGAATGCAGGTCTGACTGAAGCATTCGCACTGGGTCACTAAAAGCCTTCTGTCAGACAGGCTGTTGCATAACTTCAGCTGTTATCTTGAATTACGTCATGGCTTCATCAGGTCATGACCTCGGTGCTTTGGGCAAAATCACATGATTAGACACTCTGTGTACATACGTAAATACACAGCTTAATAGTGATACAGCTGTAATATTATAAGGAACTTAATGTAACATGTTACCAACGAAATAATGATGCAGTTAAAGGCAATAGATTTTAAAACTCATTTTTATAACTGTAATATAGAGCTTCAATCTTTTTAATCTGCATAAGGATGAATTTACCAACAGAGGCTAGTCTGCAGTTGTGAAGGCTGTCTGCATGGATATGAATATCACATGTAATAATTGCTGACCTTTTTTAGAGTTTATTTTGAAAGTTGCATCCTGCATCTTAATCTGTGAATTCATAATTCCCTCTTTTCAGATGCACATTTTTTGACAAATGTCTGCAGTGGCCTTTTCCCACGCTGGATTCACACTCAACAGTAAATAATAGGCCTGTTCATCATATATTCCTCCTGTGTTTTGTTTGAGTGTGCAACATCCATTATATTCAGATCAAACCACCTCAAGAAAGCTCTTGATCTACAGTCCTGCTGTGTATAAAGAGCAGTGTTAGCGCCACCATGTGGCAACAGCCCTCCATCAATTATTTCAAAACAGGACAGTGCTGATAAGATTTAAAGCAAAGGCATGTTATCCAGAATAACCCTAGCAAATGGTAACCCAGTTTTTTCTGCTGTATACTGCTTTATTTTCATCACTATTACATCATCATCAGTGCTTGTATAATCTAGAAAATGGAAACCAAATTTACTCTAATTTAAAATGATTTAATATAACAAACTAAATCTAGGATATTCATTTGGGACTATGTGCTTGTTTATTTATGGCCTGTTTTAATTATCTGTCTATAAATAGATATGGTGAGGTTATTGTTGATTAAATCTGACAATAAAATATTAGAAAATCTGGAGGGAAATTTACTTTATTTATTTCTTCTTCTTTTTTTTTTAACTGCAGTCAATTTATATAATCCCTGTGGTAACTCTTTACTTCTAAGACTGAGATCTTACTCACGAAGACATTATGAAACGCCTTGCTATAGATTAAGCCAGTGGACCCCACCCTTTATGGCTCTTGACCCCACATAAAGTTCCAGGGGACAGTAGTTGACCACTTTTTTTTTTTTCAAACTTAAGATAGATAGATAGATAGATAGATAGATAGATAGATAGATAGATAGATAGATAGATAGATAGATAGATAGATAGATAGATACGCTCCTCACTGTCAGATAAACCTGTAACCTACAGATGGCGTCCTGCTATAATCAACAGCAGGCACGCGGCCCTGCCCGCAGCCAATCACAGCTCTTCTTTCACCAGTTTAATAAACTTAGCTGTTTTCCGCTTCTCCGGCAGCAGCGTCTTCTTCCTCCCGCCGTAGAAGATGAAACTGAACAAACTAACTCAGGTCATGTGCAGCACTCGGCGGCTCGAAGTGCCAGAAAGACGCGAAAAGAAGGAGTTGTAGGAAGGAGAAGAGGACGAAGTGGAGGAAGAAGATGTATACACGGCGCTTGTCCATCGCCATAGTCCTCGGCTTGTTGTGGTACTTCTCAGACTGCGGCCGAACTGTCACACAATACTTTGTGTGTTTCCTCCTCTGCTTTGCAACTCAGCTGTCATTCGCAAACAGCGGACGAGAGAGCAGCACTCAGACTGATGAAGAAAACAGGGAACATCCTCTACAGGTAAGAGATCACCTGTGATGTGTGTGTGCATTGTTACATACATGTGTTGCAGGGAAGAGTTATTGTTATGAGCTGTGGCCTGATCCAAACTGGGTCATGTTCCAAATAAATATGAAAATGAAAAAAAACGAATGCATTTATCCACCATATACCACTTTAAACACTCTTTCTCCTTCTTACATATGCAAGATAAATATAAAAATATATATATAATTGAATCAGCGTAATACTGACGTCATATCCTATTCAAGTGGAGTCAGTAATCTGACTTTTCCTGTGTTTACCAGCCAAGCTGCACAAATAGCCTCATTCAGTTGTAGTACACCTGGACAAATATTGAGGGGTTTTCACATAGCCTGAGGTGCATTTTTTCTTCTGCCTGGAAAAGCTTGTTTATACTCATCACACACCCCAGTGTAACCTGAACTTCACCCTAATCTACTGTATGTTAGAGCTAAAGGTTTGACTATAACGGCCAACAGTTAGTCGACTCGTTGTTTTTTGTTTTTCAGGAAACTGTTGATGTGGACTGGGATGGAGGAAGCAGCGAGCAGGCAGAACCTCTGGAGTCTCAGTATCCACATGTGAAGAGGTCTCTACAGCAGGGTGAGGCTCGTTTTACATGGAGGAAGAGGAGTTTTTAAGTGACGTCGGCACATTTGTCACTGGAGTTTAGAAATGCTTTGCACAAGAGTGAAGTGAATGCTAAGGATGATGGTTCTCTTGACTTAAAGCTGTCCTGTCTGCACACTGTGGCTCTGTTTGGACTGAACACAGTGAAAAGGGCAGTTTAGCATAGACACAGCTGCAGCAGGAGCTCATGTTACAGGAGGTGAGGAGGAGCTTTGAGGAAAGAAAGAAAAGATGAAAAACAGCAGGCTCAGTAAGCTGAGAGTAAGTTGAGTTGAGAACTGCGAGAAGGTTGGGATGTGTTCAACAGGAAATAAGATATCTGTTTGTCATGCAGCGTTATCAGTTGTATACGCATTGCTCCATTTTTTTAGGAGGATAAGGTCACAACCCTCTTTAAGCTCAGTGCATTTAAGAACAACAGAGAGCTTGAGCATGCGTTTCATGGTGGCTCAAGGGTTAAATCAGACTTTGCAAACTGTAAATACTGCTCTTTGAAATCGCATAGCGCTTAATTCTTTACTTTAAATACAGCATCTCATTTAGATTTCTAGACTTGTGCAAACTTTCTATGCATTCATTCCTTTGCCTTTGTTGTGTACCTTTCAACTGCCCCCACCCTAAACATATGGCGCCATTCTTCCAGCATTGTTTTTGTTGTTTTTCATTGAATGTCAATACATGACTGAGAAATATCTTTCATGGTTTGTTATCTACACATCAGCACTTCTCTCACTTTGTCTCTGCATGGTATATAAACACAGTTATGTTGCTGTAAATAAAAGATGCTCAGTGTATTCACTGAGACTCCCCCCGAGGGGATTTGTCTTCATCTCACCAAGAGCCTCTCATGTTCAGAGGAAAATCCTGTCATGGATATTTCAACTGAATAATTTTCACAGAGTTTTTTTTTTTGTAAGATTTTCTTTTCCTTTTTTTCTCTTTATCTATTTTACCACTGAAAATGGATAATAACTAGAATGGCAGGAGGGAGAGTTAGGCTATGACGTGTAGCAACGTCCAGATATGGATTGCCCTGATAAATGGTTAACACTTAACCAGATGAGCTACCACAGCATCCCTCCACAGGCTCCCAGACCCAGATCTGACAGTATTGGTAAAAATATAAAGGAAAGTTTGAAATCTCTCAGTTTGAAACCCAGGAGACGATCACGGTAACTTGATGTTGAGGCGAGTTTACTTTTTGTTACTGCTCCCCTCAGTGTTTGAGTGCGCCTATGCTCAGCTGGTCCTGTCTTGGTATGACGTCCCCGAGCCGCGAGAGTACCAGCCGCTGCACCAGGTGCTGTGCAGGGAGTTTGACTTCGTAATCGACCGCATCATTGACAGAGCCAGACACTTTGATGTTTGCCAGGCGGTCGTGGGCTCCATTCGTATTTTGACCCAGCACTTGCACAACGTGAAGCAGCCAGACAGGTGAGACTTGACATCTGCTTTGCAAATTATTGCAGGTTGCTGCTTCAGTTTCTCTTAACACTCAGTAATGTGCCTAAACTCTATAAATGCCTCAATGTTTTTAACCACTTATGAATAATTTACCATACGTTTACTGGATCATACCTGCGGTGACGTCCTATTGGGTTTTCTTATTGCAAATGGGGTTGCAAGGGTAATGCATCACTTCAGATTTACATAAAGTGATTATCACTTTTTGTGGTGATAAACATCTATGACCTCTTATTAATGATTGGATTCACTTCTCTCTCACCACTTGTGCTGTGTTTTCTGTCTCAGAGAGCTCCTGTTCCGCTCCAGAGCAGATGAGATTGCAGCTCTCAGAGAGTTTTCCGACACTCTCGTACGTAACCTTTTTCCCGAATCTCTCTGGGCCCAAGAAGTCAACCGCTGTGCCTTAAATGAGATTGTTGCCTTAAAGGGTAAGGAAGCATTAAATTATCTCTCTGCAGGAATGCAGTCTTACATAAGGGCTAAGCCTCCCATGATGATTTTTACAACTGTGAATTGTATGTAATCCCTTATTGTCAGTGGTATTGCAGAGCCGAGGAGGTGAATTGTGGGTTGCATAAAAGGAAGGCTGCCTCCACAGTGACTTTTCAGTTCCCTCAGAGGGGGTTGTCTTTTTTTTCAGTAACAGATAAAATGTTTTACCTGTGAGAGTGTTCCTGTGGAGTAGGTTTTAGCAATTGTACAGTTACAACAGGTGATTTTTTTTACAGCTGTAATTAAAAAATGAACTGCTTTCCATTTAGGTGTCTTGAAACTCATTCAAATTCATTTCTGTATTGTGGTTAAAGACACATGACTCTGAGTGTTTGCAGTAACTTTAAATAATTGGGAGTGTTGCGTAGGGCTTCATTATTACAGTAAAAATGTTTCCTGATGTATGATAAAAAGTATGATTTCTCATACCAGCTGGTTACTCACAATGCTTTGGAGAAGTCAGACATTTTGGGACATTCACATTCATCTACCTTCCTTGAGTTGATGTCGCTTTGAGGTTGACTCACAGTAACAAGTCACTTCTCCAGCTGATAAATCGTCAAGCACATTAACTTTCCATAAAAGTAGTTGTCAGGTTATCCACATGTTAATCATTAAGCTTTACAGGTGCTGATAGGTGGGCTTTTCTTCCTTTTGACAGCACCACACTACTTTTACCAGCTTTAAATGATAAGCTAGCCTAACTACCACCAGCTTACTTATGGAAAGAAGGCAAATCAGAAATCATCATGTTTTGGAAAATGAAACTACTTCTTTTTAAAATGTAAAATGTTAAGAGAATTCAGAAACATGACTCACTCTCACCCAAGTATATCGCCAAAGCTGAATATTTTACCCCCTGATCCGAGTGTTTGTTTATGTCATGACTGAGTTTGTGAGATTAGTGTGTTGGCTGTTTATCCTAAGGTTTGGGCCTGTTAGTGACATGGCTGTCGGACCCCGACAACCTGAACCAGCTGGTGCTGAGCCAGCTCGACAGCGCGACCCCCAAAGGCTCCGAGGAGGAGCTGTGTGGATCAGACCCGGAACAAGCCTCGCTGGCTTCGCAGGAGGGCAAATACGAGGGCAAAGGCAGCCAAGTGTGAGTGGCTATCATCTTTCACACACCACTGGAAGGACAGAGTCATAGTGAGACTCAAAGCAACAACTGTATCGGCAACTGCCTGTGTTGGAAATTGCAAATGACCTGTCTTTTGTTTTGCTGGTGGCTGGTTTTTGGGATTTACAGGAGCTTGGAGGGAGCCGGGATTCCAAGCACCACCAGGATGAAGGACAAAAAGAAAGGTGTGTTTTTTGTGCCTAGGCTTATCTGTGATACCTAAACCTCTGGAACAGTACATTTGATTCCTCGTGGTTTTCAGTTATTTCTGAGTGAGAAAACATTTTGGGTCCAGATAATGTGGACTTGAAAAGGGCAGATGGAATAGCTGGTGGGTGTTTGCAGAACAGATGACTGTGCTTGCACAACGTCTTGTACAAGAGTTTGATGAACAGCGCCGTGTTGTCAGCTACGTGACATTATCATTTTCTTCACCAGCCCTCCTTTCAAACCATAATTACTCCCCTGTTTCTTTTGTTTGTCGGTGCAAACTGTTAATTACACAAACAGCAAGATGAATGGCAAATTGTTTCCGTGCTGTCTTTGAGAAACCCCTTTCTCTTTGTCTCGAAAACAGTCCAAACCACTGATGATGACCGAATAAGAATGATTATGCCGTGATAATGACATAGTCTGACATGATAAATGGGCGTATTTTCTGTAAAGGCCTTCTCAAATGCTGAAAAAGCAGCAGTATTTATCATAATCTGTAAGAATTATTTAACTCTGATAGGATGCCGATTGTTAGGCCATCACATTTGATTACTAACCATGTTTACAGTGTTTACATGGCTAATGAAGTGTAAATTATATCCAATGAATCGTTTTCTTGCATATTTTCCCTCTAAAGTGATGCTGCATGGTTGTTGCACGTCCTTACAGTCTGTGCAGATTTTGTTGGTTAGATCAAGATCAATGTCAAGGTAGAATTCATTGTTATTCTCTCCATGCACAATACTCAGTTGACAGGCAAAAGAAGTTCAGCACAATGTTGAACACAATAGAGATAAGTAGTGCATAACTGATGAGATAACGAGCTGTCAGATTATCTTTGACTTCACATTCATTTTGATGTTCAGGCAACAAGTTGAAGGAAGGGTGGTCGAAATTTGTGGACAAGATGAAGTCCAAGAAGGCCAAGAAGAAGAAGATGAAAATGATGGAGCAGGAGCTGATGATGAGGATGATGTCGATCCAGGATATTGCGTCCAATGAGGACGACGTCAGCAGCATCGAGGGCTCCGTTCACAGCCAGGAGGACTCTGACAGGGTGAGGCCTCAGCGGATAACACAATTTATTAAAGTGAAGATGACAATTTGTGAAACATGACAGATTCATTGTTGATTTTTTGGCCAAACATCATTAGGAGGACAGTGATCTCAGTGATCTGGAGAGCTACTTGACAAGCGTACAAGAGGATATGATGGAATTCAAGCTGTCATATGAGATGTGGCGCGTTGGCCGCTGGGCTGTCAGCATCCCTCATGTGAGTTATAAATATCACTGACAGTGTGGAATGTCCTGGAGGCTTGTTATTTGTCTGCCGAGGCGCTGTAAAAGCTTGTCCTTGAATGGTATGTTAATGTTTGAGCTGGAGTTTGAGCAGGAGTTAACTGCGTTGCAGGCCTTCTTGGAGGACGAGGAGCTCGTCTTCACTGTCCATCTGGAGGAGAATGACAGCCCCGAGAACCTGCAGTGGGACATCAAGAAGACCTACATGGATGTGATATATTTTCGCAACAGATGGCAGGTAAAAGACTGATGGAAAGCTTTGTCCTGTCCAATTTGTTTTTCTGCTGCACTCACTACATCTATCTGAAACTAATGCAACAGCAGTATAATAATAATCATTATCATACATCTGGGGGTAGAATGAAGCCTGTAGAGTTAACATGAAGTTGAATCAACACCTCTCTGAAATGCTTTGTTAAGGACAAGATTAGGTTTTGCTCAATGCACCCATTACAAAACTGGCACATGAAGCTAATGGCTGCATAAATGAATCAGAAAACCAGATCAGCTCCGCAACATTAAGAGAAAATCCTCACCTCTGGACAGACTTAACTTGTGTTTATTTATTTATGTTTTTTTTTTTCAGAGAGAAAACAAAAGCAATGCCATGGTTAGTTAGGCTCGCCTGTCATTGGCTTTGCTTTACCTGCTTTTAACCAGACTGAGCTGTGCTGGTGAGATTAGAGCTGCTGAGTGTTCTCACTGATATTAGAGGCATTTGAATCTCTGACTTACTGGACTCTAAAAGCAAACCAAACCATCATGATACACAAGGGAGAGGATGCTGAAATCATTATAACTGTGATCATAGTCCTTAACATGTCCAGGGAGTAATCGCACTCTCTGTGTTGGTTGAGCTTCTGTTTGACTGGTAAACAGAGAGTGGGACTGAATAATGAGAAGCTCAGATGTGTCCTCACGTTTTTTTTTAAACTGGATCTTAAACCAATACTAAAATGATCACATCTATATTGAAACAGACACTGAAATCGTTTTTCCGTCTCCGCACTGGAGAGAGAGATGTTCCCCTAATTCACTTCCAACATCATTTGCTAAAAATACTTCAACTTTCAAAGATTCCCAATTGATTTTTTCTGTGTCAGACGGATGAAGCCTCATTATCCCCAGCTCAGCTTGAGAATGTATTTTTTTACACAGAACATGAGCAACTGTGGATTTTGACACAATCTCTGAACAGGACGAACAATTTAACTGTGAACCCCTCCTTAAATATCTGAATGGTGTTAAAGATGTTATAGATTCTGGCTCAGAGGAGTTTAGGTGTGGAGGTGGAGGTAGATATAAGGACAATGAGGTGGTGTTTTTCCCACAAACTGGAAGAGCTACTTGTTGTTCGCGAGTAGGTTTCACACTCCTCCCGCCCATGTTTGCTACAAAGCCTCTCCCTCAGGACAACCAGCAGGTTTACTGCTGAGTGAGGTTATTGTAGAAAACAAGCAACATGTATGTCATGGATGTATATGCTCCGTTATTACACCGCAAAGCTATGGAGTGAACTCTAGAAATAGCTTGAATATTGTGCATCATGATACATCATGTTAATTTATTTTGACTCAACTAAGAGTGCAGTACAAATTTCACCCAGAATTAAACTGATGAGCGAAAAACTGAAGCAGCAGTTGAAGATGACGAGTTCACTTTGATTTCCTATCATCATATCGTCCAGTGTTATGAAATGCTGTCGGATAATTGAGCAGATGATTTTCTACAAACAGATGAGTATCTTGGTGTGTATTGAATGAAAGAAAATTTTCTTCTGAGGATTTTTCCCCTTTGAGTTCAGATAAATGAGCTGTTTTTACTCCTCATTGTCTATTCAGCACGAGCCAGAGGGGGAAACATTGTTGTGGAAACAAAATACAAATCTGAAATTCATCTCTTTGCTCTTTTCAGGACTCAACCAGTCTGCCCACAATCCTGGTACTTGAAGAGTCAGAGGTCAGCGATGAGGTTAAAGATGAAGTGAGAGTGTCTGTGGAGCACTTTCTGCAGGTGAAAGTGCAACAACAATAAAAAACTCTCAGATGTATTGACAGATAATCACTCGAAAGATTTACAGCTGACACATTTTCTTAACATTTTTCTCAGGAATTAGTCTCTGATAATCTGATTGGCCACACCCAGCCGGTCTTTCAGTTCCTCTGCCCGCTTGACAAACTGCTCAACGAAGAGGAACATTATGGAGGTGTGTGGGGCCTTCTCAGCGGTTTGGCCTATTTCCTGACTCCAGGGCAAGAGGAAGAGGAGGTAAAGTTTCACACGTCTGCTTTTCTTCATCTTGACATCTTAAAAGTCTCACTCTGGTTCATTACAACCAAGGACACTCTGGACCTTTTGGCCATGATCCTGACCATCAATAATAAGATTGTCCTCAGAAGTGAATCTCTGTAATCTGTGAATACAGCAATGTTGCTACAAACACAAAGGTACTCTGGCAACCAGGAAGTTTTAAGTAATCATCTCGACATCCTCTTGTTCCAAATATCAGTTGTCAACATCACTCACAGGCAAATAATGTCTCTCTGCTTGTCAGAGACAATGGTGTTTTTTTTCTGTGCAATCACTCTCCTTTTGTTTTCACCCCCAAATACACTGGTTTGGATAATCTGTCTGAACTATTTCCTTGTTTACAACCGGTCTGATCCTCTCAGCGTTTGTTTTTCTCGCCCCACTGGATGTCGGATGTTGCAGAATCACCATAATCCCAGATCTCAAGCAATTACTTAGTGAATGCAGCGTTGTCATGACCAAGAGAAATTATGTCCGAGGCTAAAAATAAATGTATCCCCAGGTTGTACTAAACTGGAATCATGGATTTCGGTCAGAATGCTCTTTCGGGGGTGGGGAGTGGGGGGGTTTAACCA
>OMNW01031119.1:0-30876 GCA_900303245.1 Selene dorsalis | reverse complement strand
CGGGGGTGATGAGGCTCCCCTGGGCGTGTTCAGCTACAGAAGCCCAATCTCTGTGGATAATCATCTTCAAGATACATCAACAGGGTGGTGGTAATTCTCAACGACTGGAGGGAAAAAAAAGACACCAAAATGGCAAAGGTAGAGGAGAAAAAGGCAAAGAAGCCAAGAGAGAGTGAGAGAGAGATGGAAAAAGAAAAACTGACAGCTGGCTGTACTGTACGTAGAATTATGGTCGTCCTAAATACCTTTCCTGTAAAATGTTTCCTTGTTTCATCTACAATGGCTCATTCCCATCACATTTGCTTTCCTCCCGACTGTTTCTGTGCTGAACGCACCCACAGTTTGGCTGCGAAAGCTTCAGTTCTCAGTCAACTTGTTAGAAAAGGACCATGCCAAGCATTCCACACCATTTCCAATTAATGATGCTGCTCTTGGCAGCAAAGCAGTAAATGACTACCAAGAGGGTTGTTTTATTTCCCAAGATGAAGTATACTCAGCTTCCGTTTCTCACTCAAGAATTGATAAGTACCAGATCCTATATGACCCACTTTCTTACTAATGAGAGGTCATCACATACTGGGTATAAATGTCAGGGGAAAACGCTGTCATTTCTGTTGGGCAATTCTTTAGTGCTTTATTGACCTTAAGGGACAGAGCAGGTATTCCTGGCAAGTGGCAGGTGGATGAGTTAGGGACAAAGAAGGACAAACTACTGTAGGGCAACTTTTAATGGAACCAATGGGACCTGTGTCCGTGCGAATGCTCTGTCCCAACGTGCTCACACACACACGCACACACTACAATATAATGGCAGCGGCAACTGGCTGATGAAAACAACGTGATGGACAGTGATTGACAGCTGGATTGTAATGCTGATGAGCTGTGGGTCTAACTGACCATTACGTTTCAGAATATTCAAGTCTCAACTGTCATCTCTCCAGTGACACATGAGAACTGGAGCGCAATCTATCTATGTGCAAAACAACAGCATCCTCTGGAAAGCCCATTGGCCACCTGGCTATCTTGTTCAAATCAATAACATCTCAAGCTATCACAGCTGTAGCCTGAGTGACCCTCCAAAATGGCAGCCATATGTCCAGTAAAGCAAAAATAATAAGTTGCTAAATCAGCACCAAACACTGAGTATTAGGTGGAGTACAATATGGGATTTTCAGCTGGGCTACAGTTGCCAACCTGACTCTCCGAGTGCCCAAAATCTGAGGTAGGGAAGTTAAAGAGTTTCAAGTAGGCTCAAATGTGCAAATCTCAGAATTAACATAGGTCTTGACATGGAATAGCAGGGAGTTGTCATAGAAGATCATGAATATTCAAGCTTGTGACCTAGTTTGATACGCTAGAGCAGGACAGTGGGGTGCAGGGTAAAAATCTATCTGAACACAAATGTAATACAGCAGCGTGGTAATATGAATGAAGATGGGAGGGATTTTATTTTAATTACTCAATCAACTGTTGAGCTACTTTCTGCTTTGCAAAAAAACAGAAAAAAAGGGGGGGGGGTCTCATATCTCCTCATATCTCAATAATTCGACTATCTTGAGCAGCGATGTAACAAACTGAAAATAAACCATTTTGATTTTCACTATCAGGAGAGAAAAAGCTGTGCCTCTCAACTTGTCCACCATGAGAGAGATAAGTCCCTCCAAGACAAAGTGTGAACACCCTTCCTCTGAATCATGAAGCAACATACTGAAGTACACAAATGAAAAGTGTTTCATTCTTCCCAGACCATAAGTTAATAAAAAATCCACTCTGTTGGCACCAGACTGTCTGACACAAACTCAAATTGATTCATAATTGAGTTTGTATAGATTTTTGTCCAGCTTTTGCTGGTTACATTAGGGTTTGACTAGTCTCATTTTGCAGTGGAGTGTACAGCAAATGCAACCCATGCTCCGGGCTCACTGTGCATCGTGCATTGCAATAGCTTGCTCAAATAATAACGGCCTTTGAAGGACAATTTTGCTTCCTTCTACTCATCAATGTGCAGCCACTGAAGGATGTGTTTAGGGTCACCTTTTTCCACTGACACAAGCCTTTTTTTCCTGACTATTAGGATTTACATTTTGTCATCCAGTGTTAAATGGGACTCAGAATAACATGTGATTTTCACATCAAAAACAAAAAAAATAAAGCTTTCCCTGAGAACACATTGCAATTTCAGGGGGGAAATAATATCTGAATTTTTTTTTCTTCTAATTTTTAAAAAGACCAAAACCAACAATGTCCTTCAATATAAATGCATGAGATCGAATGAGAATTTTTTTTTTCTCTGTTGAGCATTAACCTATAGCAGAAAGGAATAGGCTTAGCTACAAATGTTGTAGTAGCTGGCTTTAGTGTTTTCACAGTTAAAGGGTAAAAAAATAAAAAGATAGAATATCAGTCTTGTCTTGTAAATGTTGGTATATACAGTAGCAAGTAATTGGACCCATTGGAAATGCCTTAATTTATGTATATTTGCCACAAACTACAGTGAGAACCTCATTTAATTCACAATTGTGAACCTACACAACATATTTTAAGTAAAAATACACAAATCATTGTGTTGTTCTTGAACAATGCTTTGCAAAAGAGGGACCTCCAATTAAGACTTGTTGATTTCCATAAAGCTGGAAGGGTTACAAAGTCATCTCAGAGAGTTTAGATATTCATCAGTCCACAGCTGGACAAATTGTCTTTATATGGAAACAATTTGGTGCCGTAGCTACTTGACCTAGAAGTGGCACCCAGATACAATGAGTCTGAAGCCAGAACACAGATGCTAAATGAAGAAGAAAAAAAAAGAACGAAAGAGTAACAAAACTAAAGGCCTAAAGGGATCATTGGAGCTTGTTAACATCTCTGCTCATGAGTCTACCATACATTAATCATGCTGCATTGTTGCATTGAGCTCTGTGTACATGGCTGCACGCCATAGAGGAGGTGGCTGCTCTCCAGCACCTGAAGCTTGCCAGAGAACACCTTTACACTCCACAACACTACTGGGAAAATGTCTTGTGGATTGATGAAAGGCTGAATTCTTTGGGATGAACATGCAGCACTACGTATGGTGTTAAGACATCATCACAATGGGGATGAACGGTGTAGGGAGCATCATGATTTGGGGGCTCCTGGGCCAGCATTACAGGGAAAATAAATTCCCACGTTTATCAAGGACAATGTCAAGGTGGCTGTCTGCCAACTGAAGCTTAGGAGAAGAGTAGTGGTGCATCTGGGCAATGACCCTGAACACCCAGGTAAAATATTACAGAATGACTTCAAGCTGGGGCAGCAGTGACCAAGAGGTTGGAGGAGCAAGCTTATGCCATGAGGGTTGCGGGTTTGATCTCTGGACAGGTAGGATTAAATCTGGGTGGGAAAAGTGAAAGGGGAACCTTTAACCTGATACACATCAACACAACTGTGGTGCTCTTGAGCAAACCTATAATCCCAACCACTGCTCAGTGGCTAGCAGATCAGACAGTGGTTGTATTGGCCAGCTTCCAGGTGTGAATTTTCTTCAGGGCATTTCTGTCTGAGACCTCATCAAGAGGCAACCTTTCTCAAACCAACTTGAAAGAATAAAAGGTCAAAAAAAAGGAAAAAAAACGGAGCGGTCCATTCAGATCCAAGATCTTTATCTGTTCTATACCAAGAATATGGAAGGGCTAAAATTGTTCTATAACGTTTTCCTCAAACACAAACACTTGTTTAAGTTTATTGTTCTAGGGGGAGGTTCAGTAATTAAATCCAAGGGTTGATTTACTTTTTGTAACAGAACTAGAGACTGGAAAGATTAGGTCTGTTATTTTGTGTTATTAGTATGAGCACGCTGTGTTTGTCTAAACTTGTGACTTTGATGACGATCGGATCAGTTAATGACCAGTTACTGCAGAAAATTAGAAATTATCATTCCAAAAGGTTCACAGACCTTTTCTAGACACCAGATAGAGACACAATCAAACTTGCACCAATAAAATCATGGCCAGTTGTTGAAGTGACTAAACAAGAGAAGACATGAAAAAGGCATTATGGTTATATACCACACAAGAAGAGTGTCACCAAAGGTGTATTGAGATCCTTGCCTAGCGCTACTACTCGTGCTTTTGTTAGTGTCTCACTTGGTGTGAGTGCTTTGTGATTAAGGAGGGGGCAGGTCATTCATCAGACACCGTTGTCCATTCAGTCCTCAGTGGGGCCTGTCATATAGGTCTCTATCCAGCCCTGAGCCATGGTCAATCTTCAGCCAGACAGCAACCTCCCTTTGCGATAAAAAAGAAAAAAAAAAAGTCTAAGTTTGGGATTTATGGCCGATCTGCAACAAGCCTGAACGTCTCCTAAGGGACCACATAAAACACTGAGGAAAACAGAGTGAGAGCAGTAACACACACATTTGTCTTTTATGGCTCGATGTACTGATAATGATGTTTGATTTTCCATTATGTTCCAATGAAGGGTGAGAAAAACCAAGGCTGCTACTTTGATGTCCTGACCCATTGCTGTAACTGCCCATTTTCCATAATGTAAACTTTTCCCATTAATTCCAACGGGATTAAGCACCCTGAAAAAGATGGTTCGAGTCATGCCGCGGCCCCGAGGTGCTCATTAAATCCACCTAGTCAACAATATGGCGGTGATAAAAAGGATGCAGTGAATCCTATCTGTATGCAATGCTGTTGTTTTTCTTATGATGAGGGACCCAAGACGGCTCAAAGAAGCTCTTCGGTTGTAAAAGGCAAGTTAGCTACCATCACTTACCCATCCTTTGTATAATATGTCTTTGAAGGATTATGTGCATATTTACATAAGGCTAGTGCGATTGACAGTGCTTCATTAAAGGACTGAAATATTCCCATTTCATTTGGTGGAATCCCTGGTGCCATATTTATTGGTTGTCCCTGGCAATACCATGGAACATTAATAAAGCACACCAGTATCATTCAGCTTGTGGGATAATTAGGCAGCCCATCCCTGAGAAGATGGTATATGGCACATAAATTCTATTAATAAGCCATATATTGGTTTAAGATGTAGAGGCATGAGATCTAAACTTGTCATGAGGGTAGCAGAACAGCCTTGGTTCTGTGGGGATAAGAATTAATGGATATAGTCCTCAAGTAAAGTTGAAATAGGTAAACACTCTCCTCCTCGCGGTGTCATTTTGCTTCAAATATATTTTAGTTATGACAAAATACTGATTCTTTCTCGGATATTGTTTTGGCTATAAAATGAGCATCCTGCTTTTGTCTCAGCGCCTGTTTGACAAAATCATGCGACTGCCAATTTGAGGGACTGCAAGACAATTATTGGCATGCTGTGGGGTGCAAAAGTTTATTATGTTGTTTTATTTATTTATTTATTTGACCCTATCAATGAGAGACAAAATATATCTGGAATAATATATTTATAGAAGAAAATCACAAAAATCACTGAATATACAGCCACTCTTTCATGAATAAAGAGCTATATCTACTGCAGCCACCAAATAAGTGTACCAGACTGAGACTGCAATAGATATTTTTCCCAAATTCACTTTACAAACAAAAATAATCATAATAAAAAAAAATGTACAGAAAGGTTCTACCTTTTATGATATATGACAAAAATATTAACACCCACCCACACACATATTGATAATAAATTTAGGAAGGGAATTAAAAGACACAGATTAGCGTTTCCTATGTATAATTTCCAGTGAATGAATTCTTTAACAATGGCTGTTACAAACACAGCCAAGATGGGCTTTCTTGGGGAAACTGCACAATAACTCATTTTTAGTTCACCACAGGAGCAACAGCTGTTTGTTTATAATAATCATCAACAGAATATCTAAGCAAAAAGATCTGGTTTTATAATAACTACTGAATACAGCAAACAAACAAAAAAAAATCACCTCAGCAGTGACGATGTTCAACAGCTACTTAAGATATATTTCACAGTTTTTCTACTTTAGCCTTGTACATCATCTAGAAGATTATTCAATCTAGTGCCGTGACTAATGTGAACTGTGCCTTGTGTCTCACTTTTGCTTAGCTCCGTTGTTTCCGAGTGACCAAAGAGATGGTCATTTATAAAACTTTGCTAGCTGACCCAGAAGACAGACACAGAGGAGATGGCATGGTTCACAACTCAGAGGGCAGGTTCAAGGCTAACCCTACACCACTGACTCTCTCCCACCGCTCTGGTTATAATTGCCTCACTGACAGAAGTGGAAACAGAGTGCAGGACAGCGCTGAAGCTGCAGGATAGTGGCAGAGGAACAACAGGAGCGTGGCTAAATGGAGCAAGGAAAGATGCCGAGGTGGAGCAGGGTGGAGCAGGTAGACTGAATCTAAGTCTCACAAATCCAGTATTTATTTATTTATTTCATTTTTCCTCCTCAGTAACTGTTAGTCATGTCAAGGTAAGATTTATTTCTAAAGCACATTAAAACGACAGCAGTCGACCAAAGTGCTGCACGTAGGTGGGTACAGAGTTAAAACAACATCCAATGATAAAATTGAATAAATGTGGAAAAACGACAATAAGAGAACAGAACAATCAGTGCAAACATTAAAATAACAACTTAAAAACTTGAGATCTTCATGCTCAGACTGAATGATACACCAGGCAGAAGAAGTAGGTTTTTAGGGAGGATTTAAAAGTCTGTAGGGTCTGAAAGGATCAAATGTGAAGGGGGAGGGTATTCCAGAGCCTGGGGGCAGCCACTGCAAAGGCTCTGTCACCTCGAGACTTTAGTTTGGTTTTTGGAACCACTGACAGTAGTTGGTCCGAAGACCTTAAGGTTCTGGTTGGGGTGTGGTGCAGAAGGAACTTGGAGAGGTACAGAGGGGCCAGACCATTGAGGGGCCTTGAAAAGAAGATAAGTTTAAAATCAATACGAAAACGGACCGGGAGCCAGTGGAGGGAAGCTAAAACTGGCGTGATGTGGTCGCACTTCTTCTTGCCTATATGAGAAGGTGAGTAGCAGCATTCTGGACAAGCTGTAGACGGTTAAGGGAGGACTGAACCAAACCAATATAAAAGAAGTTACAATAATCTAATCTAGTGGTTATGAAGGCATGGATCACCTTTTCGAAGTCTGCAACTGAGAAATAGGGCTTGGTTTTGGCTAGGAGACATAGCTGAAAAAAGCCAGTTCTAACAACAGCACTGATCTGTTTATCATATTTTGAATTGGCTGTCAAAAACCACCCCGAGGTTCCTTACAGAGGAATGAATGTTGGAGTTCAGGGGCCCCAGGAAATCTGCTGAGCTACCTGGGGACATGTAGCCTCCAAACAGGACAATCTCTGTCTTGGACTGATTAAGATTTAAAAAGTTAGAGCTCATCCAGGATTTAACAACTCTTAAGCAATCCAGTAATGGTTGCATTGAGACCTTGCTTAAAGACCTCAGTGGCAGGTAAATCTGGACGTCATCGGCAAAACAATGGAATGAAATGTTGTGTTTTCTAGAAACATCACCTAAAGGCAGCATATATAACAAGAAAAGAACTGTCTGAGGGGCATTTTGTAGGCTGCTGTTATTCATTCATTAGCGTTATAGTCACTGAATGCTGTGATTCAATGGACTGGCACATTTGTCTTTGAGACAGCTTTCTAAACTTTGTCATTGTCTGGACCAGTAATACTCCAAACCTCAGCCTAAACTGATCCAGACCAATCACAGTAGCTGCTTTACTCACACGAGTGCATATAAACAGAGGCTGCCCACAAATTGTTAAACAAACAGAGTACTGATTTTCTGAATCCCTCGACTGCATCCTCAAAGGGAACTGCTGCCACTCCCATGAAAAATGGCAAACTCTATTGATTAGTGGTCAATGGTTGATTTTAAGTGAATGAAAATGAAACGTACTTTGCTGGATCAAGGATCTGAACTAACAAACGGGTTGTGTACATTATTGCCCATAAACTACATCCATGTCCCATCCTACTTTAGCGCTTGGAGAAAAAAAAAACACAAACAAGCACGAAGCCTTAAACTCTTTGTAGATGTGACCAGAACCCTTCGTAATGTGTGTTCACCCCCACTCTCATTCACACACAGTCAGTATCTCTATTATTTCCACTTTGATAGTTGGCTGAGCTTTTCCCAGAAAGCACCAAACAGACCATGCAGAGTATAAACTTGTCATGACTTGGACACAACGACCCACAATCACAAATATCGCGTTACATGAATAAATATTACATCATATGCATTATCCCTATTGAAACCATTATCATTTGTTTCACTGGTGTAATGTGAATAGTCAAGAAATTTAAATGGATTAACAAAGAATGAGTGCTGTGCCATGCATACTGATGGCCTCGTCACAGAGTGAATGATTGGGGCTTTATGTGTGACCCACTTCATCTGACAGCAAGCTTTCAGAAATACTTTAACTTTTAGTGAGTGACTATTGATCACGCCCTGGCTTATTAGCTATGAAGCAGCAAATACCTCAGCAGGAAAATGTCAGCATGCTGGCAAAGGTACTCCCACGCATCCTTCCTCTTTCAAGAAAGTGGTACGATTAAAAAGTGTCAACAGACGTTTCTCTAACTATTTGTTTCTATCACTAAATATTGGCACTGAAATAATTTGTTGATTGTAAATAAATTATTTTTCAAGTACAAATACCAAATATTCTTTTGTAACACCTTCTGTGACTGACATGATAATACATTTTTAGTTTCTTGATTGGATAAAACAAGCAATGTTAAGACATCACCATTAGGTTTAAGGTAACATGTTTCACCATTTCAAAGGTCACCAAACAATGAATTGATCAACATGGAAAATAACTCCTAGATGAATGAATTAAAACCAGTCTATCAAAAGCAGCAAGCAAATATTACAAATCCAAACTTGTTAAACAGGCTGAACTTTTGCAAGACGAAGTAAACAAGTTTTCTTTCCCTCCAAATACAAAATGTTGCTTCTCTACATTCAAGTGTTAAATTAATCATGTGTTTACTATAGTTTATAAGCAAGTGCCTTAGTACCTTCTTGAAATTTTTAGAAATGTAGACTCTACAGTGTATAGTACAGAGGGAGACACTTGGGTTTTACTGTGCCAACTGGGCAGTGAAAAGCTGCTCGCAGCAGCAGACGCTTTTATGTCACAGTATCTTTCAGGTACCATACTGAGGGATTTCATACTACAGGTGTGCTGGTTTCCATACAACCGTGACCTCTGAGCCCTCCGTTGAAACGCATAGTTCTCAGGCCAAGATGCAAAGAGAGAAACTATATGGTGAATCGCTGAATGAAGCGCTCTCAACATTCCTGGAATGCCTGCAAAGAAGTTTACAATGACTGGATTTGCGTATTGCCTCCACCTCCAGGCAGCCGAGTCATGTCTGGCTGCCAAATGGGTTACTATCAGCAACAGTCAAGTGGCAGAGGACCCACTTAAAGGCAGGCTGAGCCAAGAAACTGATCTCCTGTGAGAGGAATGTCTGGCTGTCTTCCCATGTCATGCAGTGGTGCTGATGGGCTGATAAAGGTCTTGCCAACTGGTTTCTTCCCTTCCTGTGACACCCTGATTGACCAAAACCATCTCTTTTTCCCCCCCTTAATGTGGAAGTAGAAGGACCTGGAGGATAACTATGACAAGTTGCTGACCCCTGTGCCCAGGTCAAATTTCGTCAGGACGGGGGCCACTTCCTGGCCAAAAACAAACTACCCAATGAGGAATGAAAACCATTACAACTCTGTTACATTATCAGCACTCAGGGCTTGTCCCCCTGGGACTTATTTACTTATCAGCTTCCTCAGTAAGATAAACGTTACACATAAACTATGATGGCACCGACTGACAAGCTAGCAGTGTAGCAAGATGGGCTCAGATGTTTACTTAGCTACCTGTCTTTTAAAAGGAAGTCAGTAACTTCAGGCTGATTAATTGTTATTGTCTCAGTTTTATGTGTAATTCAGAGTATAACCTGAAAACTCTAAAAGTGAATGAGGAAGGCAACTGCCTTTTTATGGTTTCATGGCAATATCAAGCTCAGATAGATCCTAAATAATCAGAAAATGAGGAGGAAACTGTGAGATGATTTACAACTAAAATCTGCTGATGAAGAAGTAAGATTTAAACAAAGTGCAGTGGTTTATGAGCAATGTATACGTATCTGGCAAGAATAAATGGTTCTCTCATAGTTAAGACTAATGATGGTCAATAATTGATTTAACAGCAGAGCGCTGTCTGACACTAGGAACGTAAACACATTTTTGCCAAAAGCATGACGCTAACAGATGATTTCCCCAGGAATGGTTTGTTTAGGGGCCTAATGTATCTGGAGCTATGTCAACAGCTAGTTTCACATGTCAACAGCGTTGTATATTTAACCCTTTTTTTACGCTGGATGCCATTGAGTGATATATGGGCCTTTAATTAGTATAGTCTTTACTCCAAATGTCAAAACAACTAAGATGCAGAGTCCATTGCAAGTGGAAGATTAGGCCGAGTGCAGTTCAATAATGTAATATAAGATGTTGTTTGTGTTGTTTGATACTTGTGCAGCAGGTAAACAACAATATAGAGCGATGGCACTGAGGTATTTTCATGTGAAATATGTTTTTTAGTCTTGTGCACCAGTGTTGCCTTAATTACCATACAATCAGACAAAGAAATTCAGCCATCCACTCTCATTTCTTAATTTCCACAGTTTACGAGTTGATTTGCAGCAAAATACTTTCACAGTGGAATTACAGTAATGACCTGGCCTGCCGGTCAACACAGAGGAGGTGAAAGCAATTTTACACTTGGCCCACAGAGACCATCTAATTTGAATAGTCCTGAGTCTCTTATTTTTCATTGATTGGGTCATTTATTTCAAAAAGCACACTGTAGCTCACATGGGACACCTGAGCAGAGAGAAGAGAAAATTATGACAAGAATGCATCTTATTAATTTATTGCATCTGAATCAAAAAATACTCTCCTTTTATTTGTCGAGCCTCCAATTTGTGAAATAAGAGTCATGAGGAAAGGAAAATGAATGGAGATTATTTGAAGATTATTCAGAATATCAGGATTAATGTTTAAAAACATCTGAAATATATCTAAATCATTCACAGGCAGGCCTGCATAAGTGCAGCACAGATGTGACAGTTACTGCTCCAAAACTGATTTGGAAGTCACAGTGAAAAGCAGAGCTTTTGATTTCAGTAATGTGACAGATTTTTCAGTTAAAACTGAATATGTGGGCGTGGTAAAAGTGCAAGAGAGATTTAAATCAAAAAACTCAGATTTCATTGGATGTCTTAAAAGATGACACACCTCTGATCAGCGATATTGCTCTGCTAGCTGCAACAACCCAGAAGCCAGCAGTCAAGGACAGTTTTATGTGATGGGAGGGGTTAGCTGCTCACTTCAAATCATATCTGATTGGATAAAAAGTAAATAAATAAATAAACACCCCTGTTGAGTTACAAAAATTGTATTATTGTTTAGCAAGAAATTAAGAGAGAAGAATTTCAATATTCAAATCCCCAGAGGGGATTTTAAAATGTATGTATGTATGTTAACTGAACGATTAACACTAGGAAACATAAGGAAAAATAAGGACACACAAGGATCTACAAAGATAAATGTAAATATCTTTGTAGATTCCAAAATTCATATTAATTTTTACACAAAACACAAATTTCTTGATGTTTGCAATGTCTCGTTTCTCCTCAAAGTGCTGTAGAGGTAGGTTTTTAGAGAACAATGGATTTCTGTGTGTACTGTGAATTGTGTCATGAGTGAGAAACCCACAGACAGTTGTCACACAACTCTGCTGTTTTTAACAGCTTCTGATTTTTATGTTCTGACTCTCTCTCCCATCAACCTAATTTTCAGTCACAGTGAGCAGCTGTTTTGAGCCAAAACGTTTTCACAAATCTCTGTGGAATCTGCATGGTACCAAACGCTACATTAACAACACTGGTGACGAGCTAGAGAACAGAGTACAGCATTTAGTGGGGTCAGGATCTTCATAAAAAAATATACAGCGATATTTTGAGGCACAGCTACACTGCAGGTGATCCAGTATTTAATTGATGCCAAAAACACATCAAGAAATGTTAACATAACGCCAGAAAAAATTAAAAAATTAAGAAAAAAATGCAGCTTTCCAACACTGTGAATGAGATCTAAAAAAAAAAAAGTGGTCTGTTTGAGGAGGAGCATATTTCTAAAACTCCAGGCAGCACAAACACAAAGCACTTGCTCACTCTTATGCAAACATTTCAAGCAGAACAGATGGGTCTGAATCTAAAGGTCATGTTGTCATATCACAAATGGACTTATCATGCAGGCATATGTGGCAGCTCTTTAGAGCTTATGAGTCATGTTGTCTGGGGTGGCAGCTAAATGTTAGCCTTGCTTGTAATCCACAGTGCTCAGCCTCCTTCGCAAGGCACTACAAAAAGTACCTTGTCTGAGCACATAAGCACTCACCCCGGCCGCACACGAAGCTTGTTAACTGTACTCTTATGGATGGCTGATCCATGCTGCAGTAATTCAGAGTGGAAATCTTTGCTGAATGAAATCTAATCTCATGCTCTGCCACAATTTTGTGCTTTGCTGCAATTTCTAGAGTAAACACTTTTACACCTTTAATACTCTAAAATAGTCCGTAGTTACAGAGATTAAAATTGATATTCCGTGCTCGGCTGTCATCTTTGATCAACATTTACCGACTTTAAACCCTTCTACCTCAAGAAGGGAGGTGTAAAATTCATTATGAAGAATGCAAAAAGTTTCAATCAGCTAGTATTTGTTGGCACTTTCTGGGTGCTTTGTGACATGCTTACACTATTTCTGAGACTCAAGTCTAACTTTCTGGAGGAAAAAACAAGGCTGATGGTTTGTGCAATGTGTAACATGGCTGAATTTACAAGAGAGAGCCACTGAAGTTCTTCATCCAAAAGTAGTACAGCTGTTACTGACTTCAAACACCACCATCTTTCTGCACAGCCACTTCCTGTGTTATCCACAATTCAGGATTTAATCTACAAATATTATCCCAAATCCCTTTCACAAGATCATCCTGAAATCTGCAAAGGAAAAATGCAAAGACCTACTTTATGATAAATTCAGTGGTAATCCTAGCACATTGTAACATATTGGATTATAGCATCAGGCATTAAGCAAACCAGACATTGTTTGAGGTACTTCTTGTAGTTAAAGAATGAATAAACCCAACTCTAAGATGTACCCTAAAATAAACTTTGAACATAACACGAAGTAACATTAGTAGTATAGGAAAGTGTAACTGATTTTAATAACTCAAAAATACTGGTATGTGTTTTTTTTAAGCTCCGTTCAGATTTCTTTTTCTATACTGACAAGACACCCGAGGCAACTCCAGTCACTGCATAAGACTGTAAGATGCAACTGAAAGTTAAAAAAAAAAAAAAAAAAATCTAAAAAATACTAGTCGGAGGATCTGTGAGATTATTTCATCATACACATACTGAGAGTCAATAATGTCAACACTGATGCTGATGTCATCCACCTTTAGTATCACTATGCTCTAACTTCACCTCTCTCATTTAACAGTATCATATGGTGAGTTTAAATGAATTGTGTTGTTGCCTATATATTTTTACTTGAGTGTAGTACATTTCTAACTCTTGCATAGGCTGTATTCATATTACTCCTGGATCCCAGACAACATCAGACCAAGGGCCAGTGAAAATCAAGCCTCTTGGCTGTAAACGTACTCACGTATATTTACATTTATTTGAATGTTGATGGGGGATGGATTGTCGTTTTTTTTAAATAAATACATGAATAAAAGGATTAAAAAAGAGAGAGAAAAAAAAAGCACAAGACAATTTGCAGTTCATCTAAACTTAACCGTTTCCTCAAAATGACTGATTGAGCCATAATGGTTGAGTAAAAGCTCTCTTTTTCTTGGAAGGATATTAATGTATCCCATAATTTGTTTCCACAGGTGCGAAGCGTCACTACGCCTCATGGAGCTGCTCTTATAAAAGAACCGCATTAGCCTGGATTTCTGAGAGGGAGGCACAGGGGGGTTGGTGATGCTGTCACTTAGAGGAAGAAGGTTCATGTGTTCGGTCCCTGTGTTTTTGTGCAGTTCCTGCGGGTGCTCCACTTTCCTCCCACAATCCAAAGAGATCCAGTCAGGTTGACTGGAGACTCTAAATTGCCTGTAGGTGTGAATGTGAATCTGTCTGCCTGTCTGGGCGTTAGCCTTGTGATAGACTGGCAGGTGCTTCACCCCTGCCTTTCACCCAGGGTGTGCTGGGAAGGGCTTCAGACTCTCATGACCCGAAAACAGAAACTGGAACCAAAACACCAATGACTTAAAAACTACAAATAAATCGTCCTACTTTAAAATAAAACAGTGTTAGCAGTCCTTCATATCGCATTTGGGATTTGCACCCCTTCACCAAAAGCAGACATTTATAAGATATTACTTATTATCAGCATGCTGACTGAGCTGAAAAGCAGCTCCTATCTTGAGCCCTCAAAGGTTTCAGCAAGCTTTCCACCATATCATCGTAGAAGCTCTACAGCATCGTCTATACTAATAATGAGTAACAGATGGGGGGGTTGCCGTGTGGCTATAAACACCCAACATGTGCTTGCAGGACAGAGGGGTGGGGTTAGCAGCAGCAACCCCAAGAAAGCAAAAAGAAAAATAACTTTGAGATTGTTACTGAATTGGTTAATCATAAAAGATTTAAACAGAATGGCTCTCAAGAATAATGGGATTTTTTAAAAGGAATTTTTTGAGCCTCTTGAATTCTTGTTTTTCATAATAATCGATAGTACATGTATTCCTCAAGTACATGTTTCAACCTATTAAGTTTGTTCATTTATGCTGATGAGCTGTTTTTTGTAATTACGCTCAGGTAATTACAACATAAATCGTGGCACAAAACTTTCATCTGAATAGATTCAGTGGCAAAGATGACACATTAAAAACCAGATAAATAATAGCCATCAATTTGAGGAAATATATTTTAATGTGAAATGTTGCTCATGGGGATAAGGAGTTACTGAAAAATGATGTGTTGGAATGAGGGCTCACCCTTCTTCTTCTACTAACTATGATGGTTATTTTTTAAGAACAAGGGTAAAAGGTCCCAGCAGGGGTCTCTCTGAGCAAGAAACCATCTGCAGGTCTATCAAAAAAAATGGCTAAAAGAGGTCCTCTGAGGTTTGGCTCATCTACATTCCCCTGACACTCTGCAAAGATCCCTGGAGGACTGGACAGCACATAAGAACCCATAAATGATTTTCTTAGCACCGCAGGTCTTTACTGTGTTCAAGGAAATGACCAGAGTGTCTGAGATAAAAGCGAACGTGGTTTTCGAGCCCCCGAGAGTCGGGATAACTTGAATGACAATGTAGAGGTTGTAGATTGAAGGAGCAGAGGAGGGAAACACAATGAGTAGGTGAACGGAAGTCATTGCAGCTCTCATGTGCTGATATTATCAAAGATGATTTTTTTTTTTTTTTACCTTTGACTGGAAGGCTAGATTAAAAGATCACTAGAAGAAAAGTTGTGATCAATGCTACAGCTTTCTCTGTTGGAAAATTACAAAACAGCTTTTTGTAATTTCTCTATTCATTATTAACACAGGACACAGGCCCATTACCTCTATTGACAAAACCAGCATCTCTCTGCCACCCCTGCTCTAACCCAACAAACCTAAATTGGGGAACCGTTGAACAAACTTTTGCATGTAATCATACACATGTTTTATTAATGCAATGATATGCAATAATAGCTAATTTCCGTGTCAGCAGTTCCTGCACGCGTGACCCAAACACAGCATCCTGTAACCGAGTAGATAAACACTGCTTGCCAATAGACACCGGGGTGAGTCTCCAAATTTAGGACACTGAAAAATGCAGATTTCTGTTTAGTTTAACACACTGTGCATTTTGTCCAACTTAATTACACAGAATGTTGTGCCCTACTTGTATCTGCACACTTGAGTTTCTCTAGTATGGGAGCGAAGTGGCAGTAAAAATAAATTTCAGACTCTCCCCCTTGACAGACAACTTATCTAACTTTGAAAGTAGTAGCTCCGAGATGGCTAAGCTGCTCCAAAAAAAAGTGAAAACTGTCAAGTATGACTTGTGTGTGGTGAGGAACGAGCTGGAAACTGAATCGCGCTGCAAGAAAAATATTTCACATCCACTGTATCGTATTCTAATAAACCACATTCTCCACCAGTGGGGGGATTATGACTGTCCATTTGTCTTGGCTGGGCCACCACTGTTAGGGAGATACTCCCTCTCTGTGTCTGCACCATGCAAAGTTAAAAGCGACGCTGGCGACTGCTGCAAGTCATTTGTCTCTGGTAACACTGGTTCGTAGGAAGCCAGGACCTCGGCTGTAGCGGATGATACATTATTGCCATCACTTGCCCTTGTTTAATTACATCCACGCATGGGGGCTGGTATCATATCCTTCAAAGCTTAGCCATCATGGGAAACTTTAACCAAAGTCGGCGTTATTGTGTCATATAATCCTGCGTTTGACAGAATATGTGAAAGAATATTTCAGCAATAACTTAAAAAGCAGTATGGCATCTCGACAGCCGATCCATTAATAAGGTTTATCACAGCCACAGAATATAAAATGAAGTCTTTGGCCTTTTCCTGGACTTTAAAAAGAATAATGAACACCACATTTAGATCGCTCTCTGCAAAACCTTTGAAGAAAGGCTTCGTTCTTTTTTGTTTTGCGGGACTGATTTTGACTTGAACCCGTTTTTGTTTATTTATCAAGTCATTTAATTTATTCACTCTGCTGCTGTTCTAATATGAAAAAATAACACAGAGTAAAATTTCATCTTTGAAGAACATACTGTATGTTGTACATGAATGTATGTTCTGCATTAAACAAAACCCAACATGTGCTACAAAAGTTCAAGGCCATAGATCTGAACACACAATATCCTACAGTACATATGTACTGTTTTTTTTATTGTATATTCTTTGTGGCTCTGTGCTTTGGAAAAAAAAAAACCTTCAGTTTATTGACACTCACACAATGAGTACATTCTTCACTAACAATATCGGTAGTCACACTGAAACAGACCTTGTACGTTCTTCTTGTGTTTAAGTGTTTTCTTTTTACTCTTCACAATTCCCTTGCTAAGTCTGGGTTATTTTATTTATTTCACTTTTGGTCAAATGTGGAGCACAGAATTTTTAATTCTTTAAATTAATTTTTTAAACTAATTACAATTTTTCTACAACTGGACTCATTCATTGATAAAGTCGAGCAACCAGCTTGACCTGTGGAGTGGCAAACATTAATCATAGAGCTACTGGGGCACTAGAATTAAAATGTTTAGGCTTCTCTTGCATAATATAAGATACCGTTTAATTTTTAAAATTTTCCTGTTGTATATTAGGCAGGCTGAGGTAAGTGTGTGTGTATGCACATTACACACACACACATACACACACAAACATGGAGACACTACTGTGTTTGTGCTTATTCTGACCCCTAAAACTGATCAAAAGCATGCATACATTAAAATAATCACTAAAACAAGACACATACATCTTGCTTAATGAATGTGACGGTACTTAAAAGACCTTCCTGGTCTCAGTTTGTGACTAATGTAGAGTGGATGTCGCGTTACATTCGCCATCACGAATAAAAACCACTTAACAAAGTAAGCCACATATTTGTGTGACATGGCATGACATGGCACGCAGGGGAACAGTTGGCATGTGAATGTGGGCTTCTCTGTAGTTTACATGACGTAAAACTAAACAATACAAGCAACTCACTTGGTTGACACACTGCTTGGATTTTGGGAGGGTCGGGCTCTTGTGCTGCAAATGTTTCCTTTTATTCATATTGGCCATTTTTCAGTTGTAAGCACTCCACATGCAATAAGATCCGTGTGTATTCATACAAGAATGTTCTCCTCTACATTCAAGCAGCTGCAATCATAAGTCTAGACTTTTTTTTCTTTCTTTCCCCATGTTGATGAATTGAACAAGAAAATCCCTGTGTGTCTCCCCAGGAGGATATTTCTCTGAGTAGCAAAAATGCAACAAAATCCACAATGTAAAGTAAACCGGCTCCATCTTGACTGATACTCTCCCTAATCTCTACTTGAGAGTGAGATAGATCTACATTTTGAGTTTGCCACCAAACTCAATTGCTCCCTGGATGACTAATGTGTTGCTGGGACAGAAGCTTTGCAATGTGTGGTGAGATCTCCCAGGGCCTTTGTGGCTCTCACATGCTGGACATCCCCATTGAGACAGTAAAGAATAGGTGGTCACTAGGTATGGACACAATGAAACAGAACTCAGGGACTGGAACAATTGCTTGAGCTGTCAGAGTGTGACAGAAACTGTAATTAATGATATTTTCTATTTTCACAGAAGAGAATGAGCATCTGACAGAAGCATTATTAATGAGCGCAGCCTTGTTGGAGGGAATAATGGCAGTTTATTAGAAGCAAGACAGATTTAACAGATCTCTCTCAAACAAAGGGTTTGGACACATTGAAAAATGGAGACAATCTGCCCTAAAGATCCAATGGGAGAAAATGTTCAATACAACAAAAATGTTTGTATTGTGATCATATTCTTTTTTCCCCTCGATACCATCTGTTGGGCAAGTCGCTAATAAAAGAAGTCTGTTGTTTTTTTTCTCCCTGAATCTTATCTCTTGAAAAGAAAAGATGTTGATTGCAAAACTGTATCAAGCTAGAGATTTCTTTTGCTATCCCTGTGGTAGTTAATCTACGTACACTGCTGTCTGACAGGTACATAGATGGATATTCTTAGCTTTAGAAACACAAATCACTTTTTAGCGAAAAAATTATGCTTTATTTAATGATGACTCTGTTGAGTATTGCTTCGCGGATGGCATGACAGTATCAGAGGTTTAGATGCCGAGTAAAATATTCATCAGATTACTAAACCTAACAAACACCCCCCTGACTGTTTATAGCGGTGCCCCTCAAAATCGTATATATTTTAGGAAAAAACATTTCTCAACCTTCCCATAGTGTGTTGAATATTTTTTTCTTTCTGTTTGTTTGTTTTTTTTGATGGGGGTTATTTTATTTAATGAATGACAAGGACGAGAGTGTGTAGTCACCAATCCAACCAATCATACTGAGCAACTATGCGATTACTCTAAAATTATCCCATTATTCCTTACAGTATCTTATGGATTCAGGCAGGGAATAACCACTTTTGAAGAAATGCTGATAATGGCAATATCACCGCTGGGTGAAAAAGATTTATGAAACGTACTGCGGCACAGTTTCAACAGATACTCCTCTGCTGAAATATGGCTTCAATGTGATACTACAGGCATATGCCATTGAATAGATGTATTAGATGATTTCCAGAAATGAAATGATAACCCTCCCCCCGTCCCGAAACTATTTTCAGTTCATGTAATTGATTCTCATCCAGCAAGTTTTACTGTATTATGTTTGTTTGAAAAGTTAAAAGAATTCGGCTAATTTCTCCTCAACCAGGCAATACTTAACCAGATTAGAGTGGCCACTTCAAGCTTTGTTGATGCATCCAAGTGAGGCAGGGCAGCCCAGCTGCAAAAGCTGATCAAAAGAGAGAGGGGGAATGTGATATTAGCATCAAGTGCTTCAGTGAGTGACTCAGACAAAAACATTGAAAAAAACATCATTATTAGACACTTCCTTTACCCATGTTGGGAAGTGAATATATCTGTTTGTCAAGCAGCTGTGTGCATCCATACATGGCATTGATTCGTACTTTAACCAGCATTATAAGGCAATTCCTCTTTTCCCTTTTGCATCCCGTTATTGGTAATATGCTAATGACATCCGCTGTGATTACTGATTTTCTTCTAATCTTTATTCCACGGTGGCCTGAGCAATCACAGAGGTAGAGCTTCAAGATTTACAGCAGCGAGCTTCTTCTGACTGCTCTTCCCGTCTGCCCTGACTTGATTTAATTTGAATAAAAAACAAAAAATTTTGATTCAAAAGCCACTTTAGTGCACTACTGTGCATTTGCACATTCAGGAAACACACTCACAAGAACGTAGGGAAGCCTTTTTTTCCTGCTATGACCTAACCTTTTTTGGTTAAAAGGTATTTAAAGGAGGAAGCTCCTGGTTTATAACTAATGCTTGAAATGGTAATGTCTTGCATTTGAATGTGTTAAGCTTTTTTCTTTTTTTCCCCCCGTTTTGAGAAGATTTATTGGTTTTTCTTTCCAGTTTTGGTTTTTCTTTTCAGTTTAACACAAAATTAGCTAATTAATTTTATGTCTGACACTGAAGAGGGAGCTTACATTTGTCGACAACAACCTAGTACATCTCTTTTCACGTGGTTAGTTATTGAAACCAGTGTCAGAAGTGGCCTGTATTAAATTTGTAGAAAGGTGATTGAATTTGTCAGAGGCTTTTGTGCTACAGCCCTTGTAGCGATTGTATAAAAGTCTATTGTAACCCTTGGGGAGTGTGGGGGCAGTCCAAATAACTTGTGTGGTCTCACACCATTTCCAAGCATTTGCACTGGAGTCCATCCAGAACACAGGCAAATGGATTATTTGATTTTTTTCAAGTTAACTTTCAGCATTAATGGAAAAAACAAGAGGTTACACAAACTGTACCAGCAGCAAGTCAATTTAACTTCCTGCTTAGAACATTTACAAAGACATCATTATAAAGTTAAACACCCTCCCACCCCCTGTCCTAAGTACTTAAGGAGGATCCGTCATTTAAGTGGTAACTGAAATACTTTTCTTCAGTTTCTGTTGAAGTCTACCTACTATAAAGTGCCTTTGACTGGAGACACTACAGGGTGCAGTTACTGGTGCGAGTTTGCATTAAAGTGCACCTGGAAGCCCTCCCTAATTGGCAGCCATCTCATTTGGCTTTGATACCGCTCCCCATCATCTGTATGAGCAGAACAGGCCATTGTCTATTGAGGAAGTACAGGTGAGTAAATGGCTAATCGCCAAAGACATCACAGACAGTACTCGGGAGAAGTTCAACGAGAAACCATAAAGCAAGTCCAAAATAGTGTCAATTACAGCATATGTTCATAATATACCGTGCGCTCCTGTTATGTTTTACCACTGCTTGTGAGGAATTGTATATATAAAGTGGTCATATGGGCAGTAAAACCAGAGTTTAGACGGTAAGATCCAAGGACCTTCTAATTAAGAGCGCCATCTCAGGGGCAGCATGGGGAGTGATCTAATGGTGAGTGGCCATGCATGTTTTTTACCTGGAGTGTGCTTTATCTACCAATGCCTCGCAGCAGGACCTTAGACCGACCTGTCTAGTGCTTTACTAATGAGATATGGACTGAAACATGCAGGCCCTAGGAGCTAGTCAAGCACCATTACAACTTGAGCGAAACAAATGGGAAAAGTGTTTCTGCTAGGTTGTACAAACTGCATCACTGGTATGAGGTATCACACAAGTATCCTGGCTCTGGATACAGACATGCTGCTCCAGAAGGTGCGGCAATAGCATTCACACCACCTGCAGAAGTGAAAAAGACCTCCTGCGTTTTCCTGTGATGGGGTGAAAAGATGCATTCATACTATTACAGCAGTGCAGGTCTCATCCTCTCCTTAGGAGTCAACCACAACCCATCTCAGAGACATGAGGTGCTAATTACAAAAAGATGAACTTGAACTAGGGCACATACACAAAACAAGACAGCAATGGCACACGAGCAGAAGATCATCATCATCACAAGGTCTCATTTTGGATATTTTTGTCCTTGAGAAGGTTTTTTTTTTTTTTCGACTTAGTGCTGAATCCTTCATACTTTCCTCATAACCACACATTTTGTTTCTGTAAATCTACACAGTCCTGTGCGGATGTGTAGCTGCAAGCAGTGATTAATTATCCGAGTTTGCCGCAGTCAGCATCCAGGCTGTACAGTGTATGAAAAGCAAAGCCCAAACACTGAGAAAAGAATCCATACTGATGGGAAATGACAGACCAATGACCTTGCTGACTGACCTCATGAGGAAATTCGCAGTGAAATGGAAGAGGAGTTCAGGATGGTTGTTTTCAAAATCTAATAGAATTACTTTTAGCTCACCGAAGAAGAAATGAAGAAAAAGCGTATTTAAAGGGTAACTCCTCTTCAGCACAAGACCTCTTTACCAGATCATGGACTTGTTCGGAAACCCCTTGAAAATTTTTGCCCTCTTTCAAATAAACATTGCTGTGTTACATGTTTTGCACAGGTTTAGCAGACATTTTGTGCAATAAAGCACTGATGTGCCATAACTCTTCTGAGGGTTGAAAAATGGATTTAGTTAAGTGCAGGAAGTATTATGTTTAGCTCAGGGCAAAGTGTTCTGTTGAGTTATAGCAGCTGATTACCCACAGCTCTGGTCCGGGGACTACATGGGGTATTTGTTTACACCAAAGGAAATGAAACTATTTCCATTTAACTGCCCTGATTATTGGCCTCCTTTGCTTCATTCTTCAATACATGTGATATGTTTCCTACTGCTACAGTGGGTGTCTCGTCTTTGACCACAGCAGAAAAAAAAAAAAAAAAAACCTCTGGAGCAAGGAAATAAAAAAGTTGTGTATGACATGAAGCATTGAGGAAGAATCCTGTTTCCCATTATGTCTTCATAACTGACTGAGTTTTTATGCAGAGGTGCTGATGCAATTAGCCATTCCCCTCCTAAATGTGTGCCAGATCATGCTTGAGTTTCAAAGAGTCAAAGAAACACTATCTTGCTTCAATTTCAGCGGACCTGTGCTTAATTTGGCCTACTTTATCTAATCGAGTTTTACTTTCTCTAGAGCCACATGGTTTGCTTTTTGCTGAATCCAAATAATAGACCTCAATGGTCAGCCACAAGAGCCAAGAGAGTGATGTTTTATCTTAGATATCACCACATTTTTATCTCTAACTTTAACAAGTTTATCCTTAAGAACCCCTGCTGCTCCTAAGACTATTATCTGTGTTTCAGTTGTGAATATAATAAATGCATCCTTGCTGGAAGCTGAGTGAAAACGAAAAAAGAAAAAAATACATAAAAAGAAATGTGGCCTTTGGTTTCAAAAACAGCTGAGTGTTAGGCGGAGCTTCCAAAATGAGCACTGAAAACACAGATTTTACCCACATTTATCTCCATCACTTGACAACAGCTCTGACAAAAGCCCCATATCTTGATTTCGAACATGCATATATTCCTCCTACTACAGTGTCAGCATAATCCCTGCCAGGAGTGAGTGTTGCATAGGACTGCAAGAGAGGCAAAGAGGGTAGGGAGAGGTGGGGGAGATGTGAGGGGCTGCTGAAGAAAACGATGAGGTTGATCCCTGATAAGCTGGCCCATGGCCTCAACCCTCTAGCATTTATCTGAGCAACAGTGGTGGCGAATCCATCACAAATTGCTGAGATGAGGAGACACCCCCACTGTCCCTGATTCTACTGCCCCCTAGAGGAAGCAACGCGGCAGCCAAACGTAATAAATGCATCTGAATGCATCATTAGATTCTATGTTCCAAGGTGGTTGTACATATCACTCATTTTTATGAGTCTGTTCTAAAGCAGATCTAGTTTAACTACAAGTGAAGTGCTCTCCTCTACTTTGCTTCTCCGACTTTACAACACAGAGTATACAACACAAATCAATAAGCAGGCGGAGGCTATTCAGAGTAAATGGACTCTGTGTCTTTGATTTACACACACAAAGCATGGTTAAGAAAAAAAATGGTAAAGGGAAAGAAATTCATCAAAAATCATTTGTTTTTTTGCTGAGACTGTCCCTGCTCCAGTGTTCCAGATTTTTGAGGGAAAATCTACAATCTCTCCCCAGTATTAAATTGTTACCCACCCATTACACTAAGCACAGATGCCCCATCCTATCGGCAGCTGGTGTGCTGTATATTTCCGTTAATATTTCACATTAGCCTGTGGCGCTACATAATACCAGATGATTGCTTGTCTGTTATGGTATATGATGAGAAGTGTTCAGGGCTGCTAATGTGAGACGTCTCTGTTTACCACTTTGATGGATGGCCTCCCTGATAGGACCTGAGTTACGTTCAGGGGTGTCACAGGAAAAAGATGACAGATGGGCCCAGCTGTTGAAGATATCGACACTTTGACCAGACCATGAAGACATTAATCACAGCGCGGCAAACCAGCACTGAGGGAGAACGGGTGACTTCTCTTATTAAGACACAAGTTGTGACGGGGGGGGTATGCTGTATAATGGACCGTATAGTGATCAGAAGTTATAAATATTATGGCATAACGCAAATGAAGACAATGCTGAGAGCTGTACAAAACTGAAGCGACCCGAAGAACTTGTAACATGATTAACTGTCACAAGAGATTAGGGGCCAGTAATGAAGATAAAGGGGGGGTTGTTGATGCTGTAATATAATATTAAGTGATGGCAGATATCCAGAAGTCAGTGTCAAAATGAAAAAGAGGACACTAATGGCTCTTTGGGATCTTCAGGCTCAGTCACACCATGTCGTCATGCTGATAAGACACAAGTGCTAGTCACTGTGAATGCATTTGGCCATGTTGTTTCCATGTGCTACACTGTGATTAAATATTTATCCACACTGACAAAATCACCATGGGTTCTTTTTATCATATTTATTACGTTTCTTTCCTTCTGCAAATTCTTTGATATATCATTCATCGTTTTTATGTACATTGTAACATATTGTAGTACACACTGACTCGTGACCAAAGCTGTGCATCAAAGTACTACCACAGTTGCTGCAACTGTCTCTGTTTCCACCAGACCAGCTGCATGTTTTCTGGTAGCACAGCACACGAGGAGAAAATAATATTCATGGGAGCTGGAGGAAGTGGAGGGATGACGTGCAAGATTAGATCCCTGTCAATCAACAAAAAGTGATGTGAGTGACTGTGAAGTTCACCCGGCCTGGAGTTAAGATCACAACTGAGTGAACTACAAACGCCCAACATTAAAATCCACATACAGAAAAAAAAAACTGGACTACTCCTGCATCACAGAGTGAGAGCATGAGTGGTTTTCAGATACTACTACTTTCAATCTACTCCAAAGGTACTTTGGTATCATACAGTCCTACCTTTCTCACAGCAAGTCACCCTGTTATTATTGAGGTTATTATGACAGGGCCTTTAATCTGCACAAAAGAGTGATGAAACCCACAACAAAAGACGAGCTGACAAATTAGACTTGAAATCGTTCATTAACATAATGTCTGGAAGTTCATTAATAACACTGTTTTTTAATTATTCATGGTCTTGTTTCACTAGTTACAGCATTTTCCTCCTGCTGAGCGACACATCTCAATTGGCTGAAAAAGTTCTTTTTTTTTTTTTTTTTTTAAACGGCAGAAAGTGAGAGAAAGAGGTGAAGAAAATACAGACAAAACAAATGAGAGGACGAGAGAGGGAGAGAGAGGGAGGGACAAAGAGGGAGAGACACAGAGGGGGAGAGATCACAACGCACACAAAGACGGGCCATTATTTCAGCACTGCAGGGGAGACAGTTAAACACTACTTTGTTCTGTTCAATTTGACTCTGTGCAACAAAACATGCGACCATCTGGGTGCAAACCAGCTTATACCTTATTTCAAGCAATTTTATGCATCTCATAAGTACAACTGTTTGACTACCCACGGTGCTGTGTATTCACTGCACAGCTTGGTATTGTATGGAAATCTCGCTACTCTTAAACAATCAAAGTGACCAACATTCATGAAAGAATACACTTTCTTTCAAAACCAACAGCACCACCATCTTGTGCAGTACAAAGAAATAACTCCATGGTTGAATTTGTGCTGGGTCATTTTTGAATTCTCTCTTGTGACGATCATTACATTATGTTAATGCAGTGTGAGAATAAATTAAAAAAATACATAGTAAATTCTTATGTTTTCCCGACATATTCTTCTAAATCTAAATTAAAGCACAGCTTCATCAAGGTCAACATTGGCACAGTAAACAGAAAGAATCCTCAGTCCTTTTATACACACATTGAATACCACAGACTCTATGCAAGATATCTCCCTTTGTTTATTATAAATATTAATATCTCTGACAAATGTGATCCTACAACAACGATTTAGTCAGGCATATCTGCCTTTGCACAGAAATATCATGGGGTTTGGTGATTGCCCATCGTGGCATACCTGCACAGATGAAACTCATCCTATATTCTAAATGCTAAGTGGTTTCATCCAGCAGTGAGGAATGGAATAAATATCCGGATGGCTTTCCTCACTCAAATATATTCTCAAACATGGTTGCTTGCCTCGGTGCTTAGCAACATCGAAGCCAAGCAGATCAAAAAGGAAAGTGGGGAAAAAAAAAAAAAAAAAGCGAGACTGCAAAATCCTCGCTGACAGTTGCTCTCTCCACGGTTCCCTGTGTTGTAGAGATGTTACCCTCACAACTGTATTGAGACAACTGACCCACTGTTCCCTGTGTAATTAAAGAGACCACAGCTGAAGACTGAGACACATGGCCAAAGGGGGCTGTCCCCACTTTTCCAGCACACTATCCACTGTTAAATGATCAGGACTCAGTTGCAAAGACCTATCCAAATTTCACTGTGTTTCCTTTTAATTAAAGCCTTCATGATTTAATGTACTTGTTTATCTGCTTATCTATTCAATTATGTTTTGATCGATGTATTATTTTTTGTTACATAAGACTATTGTTCTTTGCTGTTATGACAAGGTTTCAATGAAAACAAACAAAAAATCTTTGCATCTACAACAGTGTGGCCACCAAAACTCCTGAAATATTTTAATCACTCACTTCTGTGAGATTCTGACGGTATGATAACCTCAAGCATAAAATTTCACGGTTTCACGGTATTGTGGCATTACTGCTCTAAAACGTGTTGTTTTGAAATGTCTGGGTAAAAAACAAAAAAAAAAAAAAGTTTCCATTGGACACAGACCACAGAAATGGGTCCTAGAGTGGGTAAATCCCAAAACACCACCTCAGAGTTTTCATGTAGATACCCACAACGGATCTTTTGTGAAACGATGTTGTCACAGCCTCACCTCTCTAACCTGTAACCGGAGCCTGAACCTGAACACACCACTAGGTGTAACGTAACAACAACAACAAGGACAGCTGACTACTGTCGGGTCCCTTAGATACTGCGCCTGAAACACGTCTGTTAAATCCCGCATTGTTTGGCATATTTGGTCTTGCACGACTCCCAGTCAACATTTAGTCGATAGTGTTTGGAGTTTGAATATTTCTGACCTGCACTTTCTTTCTTTGACGAGACATAAAAAACAGCTCATAAAAGCAGGAATGGTATGATGGAAAATTTTAGTGGTTTTTAGTGACTTTTTCATACCGTGGTATACCTTGAACCCGGTAACTGGCCCATGCCTACTCTCTTCAAAAGATGTTCTCTTCTTTCTTTCTTTAGCCTTCTATTAATATTATCTAACATAATCACAGATATAAAACAGCTCATCTCACTTAAATTCCCCCTTTCTAACGTCTACAGAAGCATGTAATTTTCACAATGAGAAGTGCAGTCTACAAACGTATAGTGTGATGAATGATCTTTTTAAATTAAAGGTAGGGTTTGTGATCCTGGAAAAACGGTTCCAGCAGGCCACATTTTGAAAACACACAATTCAAAAGTCCAAAGCCCCTTTCCTCAGACTTCTCTCTGAAGCTACGCCTCCAGAGCACAGGAACACGCACCGCTTGTTCAGCATTGGGTTCACATCAAGGTGAAGACCCAGTGTGATCCCAATGTGAGCTATGCTGCTTTCTGCGATACTGTCGCGTGCCACTGCGGAGCGTTGCTAGCTTTCCAACAGCTTGTTCTCATGGCTCATTCACGTGAAAGAAAACACAACATCATAATAAGCCATCCAGCATCCAGCTTAGAGGTACATTGCCAGCCACCGGACGGTCAGTGTGGTACATTGGATCACTGCCACTGTCTTGTCGACGGTCGTAACTCGTTGAAGACTCTGAACGCGCACGCGATTAGTGCATGAAGAGCACTACGCGCAGAGGTGGAAGGGAGGGACAGAGATGACAGTTTGATTGACACATCACAATCCAATCGACTTGAACGTGGCGTTAAAGATGATTGGATGCTTTTTTTCCAGGACTGTCCGTTCCACAGGTGACTGACTTTTTTCATTTTTGTGAAAAAGCATTACATAAATCGGTTGCAATCAGAGTGTGAAGAGCATTTCAAGCAATATATTAAAAAATGCTCTAGAATAAGATCACCAACCCAACCTTTAACTTTTGAACCACATTTATCACTGGAAAGGTACTATTCACTCATTCCTTTTATATATTCGAACGAATACATCATTGCTGTGTGTTATTGCACTGCACAAACGTCAGCGTCTACTCACATCCCACTCCATGAGCAGCAGCTGTAAACCGAGTGGCACGAAAAGTTGAGGACATGGCTTAGCAACAATGTCAAACGAGATGGACACTGTTGGAATCGCATTTATCCATCTGTGTGATTATTTGATACAAATCTGCTTAAGCTTTGAAAACAGAGCCTGTTATTATGACCAGTCCCACTTCAAAACCGTCATTTCTAATTAAAAATACTGATCCAGGGGGAAAACCACATTCCACAGGCAGCAATCTGATGGAGTGGATGGATTCACATGAAACATGCCGCATTACAGCAGATTTTGATTACTGAGGTAATCATTGGGTGTCAATCATTCAGCATACCTGGTTTTGATTTTTTGTCCACGTTTGTTACTTGATATTTCTGAAGTCTTGAAAAGACCCATTAGCATCAGGTAATATAGCAGCGAATCAGAAACATACAATTTGTAGATAGTGTGAGTTTGGTTTAAATGTTAATTTCTGTCTTTGGAGAAATGACAGCAAAGCACCGAATAATTGGGTTTCTCCAAAGAGAAAAAGGTTTTCGATGGGAAAAGTCAAATGAAATATTTATCAACAGGTTTTTTTAAATGCATGAGATGACTTGAAACAGCATGTTTTAAAAATATATAGATATATTCCTGCATTTTTCTATACGGGTTATGTAGCCCCGAGTTGGTGGTGTCAGAATGACCCTTTGCAATTTTGTTGAGCTTCAACCTCGAAGACATTAAACCAGAGATCAAACCTACCACATTTCACTGAAACCAAAGTTCACTAAGGGGGATATTTTTGTGTCTGTTTTATGATTGTCAGGGTATCTCAAAAAGTATTTCACACCTTTCAATTAAATTTGATGGAGAGCTTGGTCATGGGCCAAAGAACAAGTGTCACATTTTAGTGAAAATCTGGACTGAATAACACCACCAATGTGGACGCTTATAAAGTACTCCTGGTAAATTTTGGCTTATGACTCTTGAGTTTTAAAAGACTAAAACTGAATGAAAAAAACGGTGGTATTTTGGCAACGTGGTCCCATGACAACATGATAAATGGACAGATACTGCCATAACTCAGTGGTCGCGAGTCTGACTCATTAAAAATTTGGCACAACTCACTCCCATGTTTTTCACAAACAGGATTTACACCAGGTACTCTTAAGAAATCAGCAATCCACCATCAACCAAATGTTTTGTTGTATTTTTTGATACATATCTGGATCCAGATGAATTTTAAACTCATGTTTAAAAATGTTATCAAAATAATACATATTGAGAGTTGTAAAGCCTTGGTAGAGGTGTGTGCATTTTGAGTGTTGTGTCATCCTTCAAATGTAAACCTGGGGCTTTAGTATAGGTAAGGTTGTGTGGGACTTGAAACTTATTACATTTGTCTGTACTGTTTTCCGCACTTAACTGTATCTGCAAGTGCAGTGGGAAGTTTCCTTTTTTTCTTTCTAAAGGCTTTAGATACTCAAGCCCATCATCCCCAGCTTCACGGCAGGGCTATCAAACAGTTTCACATATCAACAGTTATGGTTCTGCACAGCTTCACAGCAGACGCTAAGATGTTTGCAGCATAATTACATTCTATGGCGATTTGAAAATAAAAATGTACAAAAAATATGATTTTTATGGTCTGTCCCCTGCTCAGAGTGTGTGCTGATATTAAATCCCAAAAAGAAAAAACCTACTGTGAGCCATTATCAACCAGAAGTGATGCCAGAATTACTTTGAAGCTACAGTTTTTATGTGTTGGTCAATTATCCCATCTGCATTCACACGCACTCTTTGCTCATCTTTGCTCATCTCTGTTCAACAATTTATGGGATTACATAGAGAAAGTACAGGTTTCTGCTGATATTTTTTAACTTAACATATCCATTAGGTATCCTTCTTCTTTGTATAAGTGTTTGCATTCTGAATTGTCAGAAAATAAAAAAAATGAAACCTTCAGTGCTTGAATATGTTTTGTTGATTTTCACTATATCAACCAGCTGTGCCTTTGTGGCAAACTCTGCCAGATGCCAGAAACGGTTACGCGGTGGGCAATACTTCAGTGTGCTGTGATTAGCCCATACATCAACATTCATAACTCACCTTAGTAAATGTACGTGGTAGACAGAAAAATGAAAACTGGCCAAAGCACACAGTTGGCTCGCATTTATGACATCTACTATAAATCTGCTTTATTTCCATGGTCATATATCTACACTGGAACTTAGTGCTGCAAACCTGTCTCCAAGATATTATGTTTACGAACTACTAAGTACTTTTGTCAAATAACATTTTGAAGGAAAGGTCATTTCTGTTCATTGACAGCTGTATTTCCATGCCAGGAGGTTTACATTCTTGTACCACACAGAATTAGTGGAGCAGTGGTCAGGGTAGAAGGTGGGTGACACGCAAGTTGGTTTCCACATCTGGTATGTAAAGTTAAGGGTACAAAAATATTGAGGGTAAGACTGGAGAAAGCTGTTAGTTTTGGTTAAACACTGAAACAAAGATAATGTCATGTTTCAAGGAG